>CM031240.1:87739043-88018903 GCA_018340775.1 Taxus wallichiana var. yunnanensis
GTTGTACTTCGTTCCCGGTTACGTATTGTCATTACGTTTGCATAAGCTTTTACGTATTTGAATATCTGAGGGTTGCATATGACCGTAAAAGGCGAAGTCACGGGGACAGCGTTGGTGCTCATACTTATTTTGTTGGGCCTATGGCATTATTTGTGTGCGACAATAGGCGATCCATCCGAGCGAGGAGGCAGATCTGAGAGGTTGGGATTGAGCAGTAGGTCAGACGAGAACAAGAGGCCGGATCCCGAGCCGTGACGAGGTGATATTAATTATTACAGGTAGGTATGGGGAGAGAGTGACGATTGCGGATATCTGTTGGAGAGCCATCTGAAACTATATAGTAGCAGAAACATAGAGTGAGGATTGGGAGAAGGTGTAAGAGCGATTAAGGGCCGGATCGTGGGGCACGCAGGCCGGAGGTGAATATGGAGGGAGATCGTCTGCGAGCATTTGGTTCAGCAGCTCCAAGCGAGGGTGAATGAGACAAGAGGATTGTTAGTGGTTGCGGAGTCACGGGTGGCGAGACCAGAGGCTGGAGTTCTCCGTGCGAGAGGCGTGTTCATATGTTCACGCGGGAGAGAGGTGCGAGATCGGTGGGTGCGGTACTAATAGCGCGAGTACCTTTGAGGCAGAGGCCCGGCGAGAGGGTCGACGATCACGATCATCACCTAGTTAGGGATGAGTCAGTGATGGTCTCAGTATATGTTAGCGAGGTATAAGAATAAGGATGCCGACCGGCGTGTCGATGATAGAGAAGATGTATTTGTTTAACATCTAAATAAAACTGAATATGTATGTTGATTTGAGTTATGATAATAATAAGATTGTCGGTGTTTTGATTTTCGGTGTTTCGAAAAAGGATAAAGAGAAATGTGATTAAAATAAAAATACACAAAAATATTTATATTCACCACACAAGATAGGTTATGGTAGGGGATGGTCGAGCTAACCTTGGGAGACCCCATGTCTCCGAAGTGCTGCCTACATAGCCCATTGCACAAAGCAAGGAAGGGCCTCAGACCGATGTAGTTCTCCCTTAGGACCAGGGAGAGGTGAATTCAGGCAATTTGGTATGGTTTAGGCAATTTGTCATTTGGTAAAAATTTGATGTTGGTAGGGTAATGTTGTTGGTGCTGATAGGATAATGTTGTTGGTGTAGGTATAGGTAAAGCAAAGGTTAGCATACCCCAGTAGTAGGGAATAGTGTCCTGATTAAGATCAACACACAATTCTAGATGCGAGGCAAAGCGGAAAGAGTGCTCCGTAGGTGAAAAGAGATAAACAAACCACACAACATAGAACGAGCCTGAAGCCCTAAGTGCCGTGTATAGACGAGAAGTCCATAGGTGAAAAGAGTTGTATTATCACAATATATCAGGTGTACGTTACGTCCCTTGAGTTGAACAAATGGTGAGGTGATGTGGATGATATAGCTGAGGTACAAAGAACTTGTTACAACGAAAGAGAACCTACCCTAAATAGACAAGTCCATGACCCAAAAAGTTTCTTTTGTATGAGGCTTTTATTTTATTGAATGTAGACTGATCGATGCGGGAAGTCTACAAGGGATATTGATTGTTTTATTCTTGAGGTCTTCACGAAGCTGATCAATGCGAGAAGCTTCTGATAAAGGCTGACTGTGTATAGCTGTCCTTCGGGGGAGCAGTCTATTTATAGTAGCAGAGATGATTTTAGTGCATAGCTGTCCTTCGTGGGGAGCCGATCTATTTATAATGCAAGAATAGTTTGGCATAAAGTTTGTCCTTCGAGGGAGCAGTCTATATTTAATTTTAGATAACTAGATGTTCTTTTGGCGTGAAGCATCTAGTTTAGTAGGAAGTTTGACTCAAGAAAATCCCATAAGAATACGGCTTATTTTAATACTTTGAAGTCATGGACTAGACTAAGAAGGGGAAGGCATCGTAAGGGGAGGTGAGGGTGAGCTTGATTTTATTCGGAGATATAGAAAACAAAGTGTATGTAGCGGTAAATGAGCACAAGGGACGAGCAGTAGGTAGATAAGGAGTGATATAACACTAGATTCAACAGTAGAATGGTCGAAGATGCACGAGGCATTAAGGGGTTAGAGCTCGGGTTTACCATTAAGCGAAGCTAAACGATAAGTGCCTGATCCATAGGTGTGAGTGATTATATAAGGCCCAATCCAATTGGGAGCAAATTTTCCACGTTTGCTCTTTTCTAGTTTGGTTACATGTTGATTCTCTTTGAGGACAAGATCACCAACCTTAAAGGTACGCTCATGAAGTCGCTTATCATAAGCACGCTTGATGCGTTTTTGATAGATTTGGAGGTGATCGAGAGCTGTAAGACGTCGTTCGTCAAGAAGCTCTAATTGGGCTAACCGCTCTTGGCGGAAATCATCGTTGGTGAGAATATCCTGAAGAGATATTCTAAGGGAGGGTATTTGTATTTCGAGAGGCAAAACAGCCTCGGTGCCATATACCAATGAAAAAGGTGTGGCATTAGTGGAGGTACGAATGCTAGTACGATAAGCCCAAAGGGCAAAGGGAATGTGATCGTGCCAATTTCTTCCAGATTCATTGACGACTTTCATGAGGATTTTGGTTAGAGTTTTATTAGAAGATTCAGCTTGACCATTGGCTTGTGGATAGTAAGGTGACGAGAAACTAAGTTTGATACCAAAGTTGTCACAAAGGTCTTGTAACAACTTATTTTTGAAAGATTTACCATTATCTGTTATTAGGCGATGAGGAATACCAAAACGACAGATAATGTGATGGTTAATGAATTCGACAATTTTTTCTTTTTTGATTGAAATGAGTGGAACGGCCTCCACCCATTTTGTGTAATATTCGGTCGCTGTGATTATCCAACGGTGACGTTGTGAAGAGGTCGGGTGAATCTCACCAATAAGGTCTAAACCCCATTGTGAGAAAGGCCAAAGATCTCGTGCGACTGTGAATGGTGGCTAGGAGTATGTTGAAGATTGGCATGTTGTTGACACATGACACAAATACTTAACATATTCGTATAGATCGTTATTGAGAGTAGGCCAATAATAACCAAGGCGAAGGATTCGTTTGGCCACGGCAAGGCCGCTAAAATGTCCACCACAAATACCGTCATGGACCTGTTGGATGGTATGAGTGATTTCTGCGCCGGTTAGACAGCGAAGGAGGATGCCATCAAAGCCACGTTTATAGAGGAGTCCCCCCATGACAACATAACGCGAAACACTTTTAAGAAAAGCACGTTTGCCGTTACTAGTAAGATCAGGTGGGAGGACAGAGATTGTAAGGTAGTCATGAAATTGGTGGTACCAGGTATCCTGTGAATTAGTAGACACAGTATTTATCATACAAACTACCGGGGTTGAATAGGATGGGGCAAAAAGTTGTTGGACCACGACGAATAATTCAGAGTCAGTTGGTGCGGCGGGAATTTGCGAGGCTAAGCAAGCCATAGTATCCGCAAATTTGTTAGTGGAGCGGGGAATGGTTTGTATAGAATAGTGGGTAAATAAGGCTAGAAGTGACTCCACGTGGTGTTTGTACTTCTGAAGTTCCTCGTTTTTACATTGGTAGATGCCCGTAACTTGATTGACTACCAATTGGGAGTCGCCAAAAATGTTGATAGATTTGATACCTAAATGTAACGCAACTTGGAGACCTAGAACAAGGGCCTCGTATTCCGCTGTATTATTAGTGCAAGGGAAATCAAGTCGGAATGAAAGAGGCATAGGTTCAAATTGGCCAAGAGGATGAGAACAATGCCGGCTCCTCACGCTGCGGCACTTAGATCCATCGAAGAAGAGGGTCATTTGATACGACACTTCTCCGAGCGAAAGAGTGGCGATGAGTTCGTCGGGGAAGGTAAAATTGGTAAATTGTTCCCCAGGTAGAGGGGCCTCCGCAAGTTGATCTGCAAGAGTTTGTCCTTTGATTGATTTCTGTTGTATAAATTCAAGGTCGAGGTCGGCGAGGAGCATGAGCCATCGAGCGATGCGTTGGTTTAGGTGTGGTTTGGCGTACATATAATGAATGGGGTCTGTGTTGGTAATGACGAAAGTTTTGTGATTCAGGAGGTAATGTCGGAGTTTGGTGGCGACGAATGATAGGGCCAGGCACAATTTTTCTACATGTGTATACCTAGTCTCGTAATCCACGAGGGTACGACTTATATAGTAAACGGCCTGCTCTCGGCGTGCCGGGTCTCGATGGGCGAGCATAGCTCCTATAGCATGGTCAGTGGCGGAAAGATAAAGGTAGAAAGGACGGTCGTCTGGGTGGGATAAGCACGAGGTGTGGCTGCAAGAGATATGTTTTGAGAGCTTCGAAGGCTTGGTGACACTCCTCACTCCATTGAAAGGCAACGTCCTTTTTTAGAAGGTGATGAAAAGGGTGACATCGATCCGAGAGTTGGGAAATGAAACGCCGGATGGATTGAAGTTTACCCTGTAAACTACGCAATTGTTTAAGGTTTTTGGGTGGGGGCATTTCTAGGATAGCTTTTACTTTAGATGGATCGACCTCAATGCCACGTAAAGAGACGATAAAGCCCAGAAGTTTCCCCGAAAGGACACCAAAGACACATTTCTTTGGTTGAAGACGGACAGAATATTGTAATAGGCGATCAAAAATAATGGTTAAAACATCGAGATGTTCACTGCGATGTTTAGACTTGCCCAGAAGATCATCAACGTAATCTTCGAGGATAGTGTGCATAATGTCATGGAAAATGTAGGTCATAGCCCGCTGATAGGTCGCACCAGCATTCTTAAGGCCAAACGGCATTACACGGTAACAGAAAGTTCCCCAAGGAGTTATGAAGGCAGTTTTGTGTTGATCGGCAGGGGCAACCAAAATTTGGTTGTAACCTGAAAAGCCATCCATGAGAGAAAGCATTTCGTGACCCGCAGTGAGATCAACAAGTTGATCAATACTGGGAGGAAGTCATCCTTAGGGCAAGCGAGGTTAAGATCCCGGAAATCCGTGCATATCCGAAGTCCCCCCGTCGCTTTCGTGACAGGTACGATGTTAGAAATCCATTGAGGATAGTCAATAGGCAGAATGAAGGAAACAGAAAGGAGTCGTTGGAGCTCCTCTTTGACCAAGAGAGCAATGCGTGGATGCATTTTTCTCAATTTCTGCTTGACTGGTTTGGAATCGGGGTTTAGAGTGATGTTATGGACGGCAATGGTAGGATCAATTCCTGGCATGTCAGCGTAAGACCATGCGAAAGCTTGGTTGCGAGCACGGAGAAAGGTAGTAAAGGCGGCTTGTTCTGATGTGTCAAGGGATTGTCCAATCTTCACTATGTGAGGATCTTCCTCCGTGTGGATGTTGATTTCTATAGTAGATTCGTTCAGCATAGTTTGGGTTTCAGATGGTAGGGCGCGTTGAATATAAGAATCATCCGCGCCCAGGTAAGTGAGGATGGAGTCGTCATCCTGGCATTCAACAACATTAATCAAAGGTGAATCCTCTTCGATCATGTCTGGATACAGAAGGGGAAGAGAAGATGGGTCCTCATTATCGCGTTGATAAGTGAGAGGACCTATGAAGATAGCATTTATGAAAAAAAAAAGTTAGGAGGGATAGATTCAGGGTCCATCGATTCTGTGGGAGATGATGGCAAAGTGGGTGATGATGGTTCGGTAGGGGCGACGTCCTCTTCTTCCAGGATACAGCTGACAGGAGGTGTCTCTCTGCGTAGGTGTTTCGGAAAAACCAAGACCACTGCGATCATTATGTTTGCGTGTGGTGATGGGGATGAGAGTATGTCGGCCTTGTTCGTAAAGGCCAAAACCAAAGCCTTTCCACGCACAGCGAGTCAAGAAGGTGAGGGCAAAACGACGATTTGTCAAGTATTGAAAATCGGATTGGAAGGGAACCACACCAAGAGGAGGTTCAGGGGTAATGGAGGATGCGTCAACACCCCCATATGTTAGGTTAGTGCGACAATGGGGTGGTCCGTAAGAGATTATCTCCCCCACGCGACGGTCGTAGGTGGGGTGTGCATGTAATTGTCCGTACTCCTGCGGGGTAGGGAAAGAACTAACGTTATATAGGCGATACTCCCCCAGCGTAAGGCGATGAAAAACGTCTACTAAGGGGTCGGAGGTTGGGATGTTAGCTGCGGGAAGAGAAGTGGTTTGTGCGACGGTGGTTTCATCAGTTGTAGGTGCAGTTGAGGTGGACGGTTGAGGTATATTGGAAGAGGATGGTTGGGTTGAATGTATGGGTGTCTTAATTGGTATAAGCACATCGTTTGGGCGGTATAACATATTGCAAGTTTTGAAGGGGGGAGGATCAGCTTTTACAGTGTAGGACTTCCCCTCGTACTCAAATTTTATACATCGATGTAATGTTGAGGGGACGCATCCCATGGCCCGGATCCAAGGACGACCTAGCAATATATTATATTGGAACTCTCCTTCAAGGACATAGAAGAGTTCGGGTAAAGTACGTGGTCCTACGCGAATGTTGAGGATCACGGTGCCCAATGTAGAAGTAATAGCATCATTGAATGACCGACATGATGGGGTTGCACACATACGCAACTAGAAGGGATGTTCATTTGTTGGAAGGCTTTTGAAGAGATGATGTTTAGGCTAGCGCCCCGTCAATCATAACCCGACGTACTCGAATGTCTCGGACGTAGCGGAAATGAAAAGGGCGAGTCGGGGTCTTCATACCAAAGTCGATAATTTCATCTTCCGAAGCGACCACTGCAGCGGCTTGTTGTTTTGAGACGAGTGGTGGGGAGATGGATTGTTTGGTGAGAGAGGCAACGTGATTGGGTGTTAGAATGGAGGTAACAGGCGGGGTTTCGTTGGGTAAAACCTCTATCCCTTGAAGGATCTCAACGAGCTTGTCGATGAGATTGAGAGGTGCAGAATGAGATCATATAGTGTCATTTTACGGCGATTGATGAAGCTGTTTGATCATGGTTCGGTGGGCAACTCCATTAGAGACGGGATAGGCGGGTCCGCGAATAACCACTTTAGGTGGTGGTGTAATCGGGATGGTTGAAGGAGAAAGAGATGTCGTAGGTGTGTTTTCTTTTGCTTTCCCATTGTTTTTCGTCTCGAGTAGCAATGACACTAATCATATTAATCTCGTAGACCTGAGATGAAGAAGATGGTTGGGATAATTCATGGTCTTCAAGAGGTGGGGTTGTAATAATGATCGATCTTGGTGAGGCGGGGACAGATGGTATAGTAGAGGGAATTGACGCTAGAGGTCTCTCCCTGCGTAAGTTGTTTTTCTTAATCTTTCGATCCGGAAGAGGTGACTGGCGAAGGATGGTTTTTAGAGCTTTGCATCCTTCTACATCATGTCCAGGTGTGCGGTGATAGGCGCAGATTTTAGACTCATCATAATCCACAGGTCGGGGCTTAGACGGGTCATAAGGTCGAAGTGGGGGTAGAGAGATGGTCGCATTCTCCACCAACATAGCAAGGATTTTGGCGTAGGATCCTTTGAGTGGGTCAAAATCAGAAGAAGATGAGGGTATTGATTGTGTGGGTTGTGGTAATGTTTGGGCGTGTTTAGTTCGTATGGGTGGTGGTTTAGTCGAGGGGTGCTGACACATGTTTTTCACTAAACGTGGTTTCTTGGACACAGAAGTTACGTTCAGCTGGTTAGATGATGAGGCTACAGATGGCATGGTAGCGGGAAACAACCACGGAGAAAGGGGAGTGACAGAAAATAAATCCTTTGATGATGGGATTGGTTTAGGGTTGATAGGTGGACCGGATACGCGGGGTAACGATGTTGTGATACCCTTTGATCTCTGTATAGGTGCAAAAGGCGTAGGTTGTTTTGCAGAAAACAAAGGAGGTATGATATATTGATGTAAGGTGGAGGGATGAGGTCCCAATATGGAAGGTGGGTGTGAAGATGGGGGTTTTGATAGAGGCCCGGATTGCGTTTGTCTCCTAGGTGGCGGGGCGGGTTTATTTTGGGATAAATCGAGTCGCTTAGGCGGGTGTGTTAGACTGGGCATTGGTGAGGTCCCAAGCATAGGGGAAGATCTGGTTAAGTTGATAGAAGTGGACGGGGAATTTGGTAGAGGTGAGGGGGGTGAAGGCGAGAACAGGGGCATTTTAAGCTTCTGTAAGCACTTCGGGTAGATGGTGGAGACATCAGGATTAGTCATTTGCATTTGAGTAGGAAAAGGGGTACTCAAACGTTCCCATAGGGCCTGTCTATCTTCTGTGGAATGACAGTCTCCAGGTGTGATTTGTAATTTTGGTATGGAAGAAAGGTGGGTTGTAATTCCAGTCCATTGCGGGTGTGACACAGGAGGTAGATGAGGCACTGTATCAATAGATGTTAGAAGGTCAACCGGTCGTTGAAAAGATTTAGGCGATGAGGGACTAATAGGTAGGAGGGCGTGTTCGAGGGGATCTGTCATGTTAAAAGAATGTGGTGATGTTAGTGTAAGAGATTTCTCGTCTAAGGATGTCAAAAGGAGTGGTGAGCCTTCCTCTTGTGTAGCAAGAGTGGTAGAAGGGGACGTTTGGGAAATAGATAAATTAGATAGCATCCGCTCACAGTCTTGTAGGGATGTGGTGTAAGAAGACTCGTTGATGAGAAGAGAAGTCCGGGCAGTTAACTCTTCTATGGGTAAAGGAAGGCGTGCCAAATGTTTCACTCGGAAATGCTTCGTTCCTTGTAAAAGCAGAGATAAGGTTAGGGTTAGGAGGAATACCCAGTAGAATGTCGAGAAGATGTGCGCGCACCGTAGAAAGATCAGTGCGAGCTGCGAAGAACTCCTTTTTGTCTTGGAAGGACTACCTGCAAATAAGAACACAAGACCACAAGATTTTGATTAGATAATAAATGAGGGAACTGCCTTGGGCCCAGGAAGTATGAAACTTCCTTTCGAAGGTGGTCAGTTCCCCTGCTAATATGAATTAACACAAAATACTGTAGAGTACTAATTAAATTGTTTCGTGGAACTGGGTAGGGAAAAGGCTGTTTTCCTTGGTTTTGATCAAAGGAACCGATGCCGGTTATCTATAACCGATGGCGGTCACTGATAACCGATACCGGTTGGTTCCAGGATCTTCTGGGCTGGTTGTGGTGTTTGTAATGGCTGGTTTTTGGATAGTATTGAGAAATGGGATGGTTAGAAGCTAAAGAATGATGGTTAGAGGCAATGGTATGTTAGATAATGGATTCAGGAACGGATTTGGGAAGATTACAATTCCAAAAGCACAAGAAATGTTATAATGGAGGACATGCAAGATATAACTTACTGGTTTTTTTTTGATGAAGGTGCAAGTTGATCTCCTTTGCTGCCAACTCTTCTGGTTTCTTTACTCGTCTCTGCTTGGTCAAGTGAAGTTCTGGACTCTGCCGATCGCTTTGGACTCTCCTTTGATTAAAAATCCTTCGACTGATCTCCAAAAATGAAATTCCGATCCGTTGTTTTGGTTTTGGAAGCCCATTTACAGGGAACCGATGGCGGTTGCGTAACCGGCGGTCGTAGTAGAACCGGCATCGGTTAGGAAAAAGTAGGCTATTTTTAGTAAAATAGCCCACCTTCCCTGCTTTTCTCCCGAGAGATCAGTTGCGGGCTTGGTCAGGTGGCTAGAAGGTCGGCTTTGGGTGCGAGTAAGGAGGCATTAGTTATGGATGTGAGTCTAGACCAAGTCATGGGTCCTAATTAAGTTAGTTTTAGGGTTAGGGCTAGGTCATGATGAAGTGGCAAAGTGAGGTGGTAGGTAAGGTGGTGTAGATTTATCAATTACAAGGCAATTAATAAATACTTGTGTAAGGTTTAGGTAATGAGGTTAGGTTGCGAAATGAGATGCGGGTCACAAGGGGTCGTAAGACACAATTTTGGTGTCTACATCAATAGTGATGACAAAGAGAACCTATGGGTTGTCTTGAACAAGTTGAGCAAGCATATTTTCTTCTCCATGTTAAAATTTGAGTATTTCATCTTCAGCAATCAACTTGCACAAGCCATTTCCCCTTACCAGATTGGAGTTTTGAATCTTCAAGTCATATTCTTGAGTCTTTGTAATCCAATTTCCTCTTTTAGTTCTGGATCTTACTTGTGTCAAGATGGACTTGATTTCACTACTAGGGACCATCACCACCGTATGAGAATTGAGGATGTAAAACCTAAAGTTTTTTACAGCCTTAACCACTACATAGGCATGCTTCTCTAATTGGTTGTATTTTAGCTTATGATTTTTCAAAGGACAAATCATGAAAGCAATAGGTGCTTCCATGCCTTCATCATTTTTTTGAATGAGAACGGAAGAGAGTGTATGTTTTGATGCATAATAATACATGATGAATTCTTTGTTAAAATCTAGAGATATAAGAGTCATAACCTTAGTAATGGATTTCTTGATCTCTTCAAACACTTCCTTCCCTTCATTGTTCCATTTGAAGTTTGTTTTTGGTTTCATCATGGAAGTGATGTGCTTTGTCTACTCAAAAACCTAAGCACAAAATGATAAAGAAAGTTCACCTTTATGAAGAATGAATGAACTCCTTTCTTGCTTGTGGGTAGGGATAATTCTTGAATGGATCTAACCCTCTCGGATCAATGTGTGCTCCATGTTTGTTCACAATGTGCCCCACTAAATTTCCTTCTGTGACTCCAAAAATACACTTTTTTTGATTTAGTGATATGTCATGTTTCCTACACCTTACAAGTACATGTTCCAGTGATAGATATGATCTCCCTATTCTTTGAAAATACCGTGAGATCATCAAGATATATGATAATGCAATGATTAAAATATTTGAAGGCCAAATACATTACCCTTTAGAATGTATCTCTTGAATTGATTAGGCCAAAAGACATTCTGTTATAGGCAAAAGTGCCCCAAGGTGTTATAAAGGTTGTCTTAGTGTTGTCCTCCTCTCTGCCACTTTGATTTGATTATATCCTAAGAATCCATCAAGTAATGAAATAATTTTAGATCCAGTGAATTCTTGTAGGATATGGTCCATGATAAGAAGAGGATAATTGTCCTTTAGTGATTCTGGTTCCAGGTTGCAAAAATATACACATATCCTTATTTCACCATTCTTCGTTAGCACTGGCACAATGTTAGCCACCCATGTTGAATGGTGGATGGGAAAGATGATCCTTGCATTAAGCATCTTCGTTACCTCCTCCTTGATGGTATGGGAAATATTTGGGTTGTAAACCTTTTTTTCTACCTGAAGGGCTTAACACCCTAGTTTAAAGGAATTGAGTGATGCATTTCTTTTAGCTGGAAGGATTTGAGTTCATCATAAGAGTAGGCCAAGAAATTTGAGTATTTCTTGAGTAATGCAAAAACCTTCATTTTTCTTTAGGTGAGAAACATTTTCCAATATTGACCATCCTTGGCTCCTCCGGGGTACCATTTTTGTCTTTATCAAAATCAGCTAGGCACCAAGAAGATTGCTTTTCTTTCTCTTGAATGAATTTGTCATGTTTGTCAAAGAGGTCTTCTAAAGAGACTAGGCCTTTGGGAATTTTGTGCCCTTTCAATTTGATTACTCCTCGTCATCAATCCCTATAATTCCTTCTTTCTCTTCTTTCAGGACTTCTTCTCGATGTGGATTTTCACGTCCTTGAAAGAAGAGACTGTTGAAATTATCCCTTTTCTCTAAAAAGGCTTGAATTTGGTTATCATCATTAAAGACTTGCCAATGATTTGCATTTTCTAGTACACTAGGCTTGAATACCATTTCAATGGTCACTTTGTCTTTACCAAAAGAAGGATGAGGTTATGTTCATTATAATATATAAGAGAATAATCCTTTTCATTATGTTCCCTTGGAATAGCTTCAATGGAAAATGCATCAAAAGATTCAATGCAATCCCACACTCTATTTCTATAATGCCAGAGTCTTGGATTATTCACCTGATATTGTTGGTAGACCTGCTTTACTAAAACCTTTGCATCACCTCGGCATCTCAGTTTCTTGATTCCCATGTCCTCTACTACACTCATGCCTAAGAGTAGTGCTTCATACTCTGCAGTGTTATTTGTATTATCAAATTGCAGCTTGTAGGCAAATGGGTACAACTCATTGGAAGGAGAGTACAATACTACACCAAATCCTAAGCCCGCACTAGAATGAATACCATTGAATTCCATTGTCCAAATTTGATCTTCTTCTTCATCCATGAGAAGTGGCAAGTTATCATCTTTTTCTGATGTGAGGAAGTAGTTTCCTAGCCCACAATCTTGAAAGAGAATGTTTTCTTTTGGATCATCAGACTTTCATATTGTGAACTTCATCTTTCTTACTGGTAGAAACTTCTTCATCTCACCTTTTACTAGGATAGTTATAGATGACCAATCCATTTTTATCTCTCCACCCAGGTCTCTGTAGAAACTCCTACTCAACAGCATACCAAAGGATGCTGGGATGTCTGCTACCAGTATGGTTAGGAGCACCTTCTTGTCTAGAAAATCAGCTAGTGCTACCTGTGCATCTTTGATTCTTCCTACCAATGGAACTTTTTTGGATTCCATTGAGTAGCAGTGCCATTTACCTAGGTCAAGGTGAGGCCTAGAGAATTTGCAACTTTGACTGGCATCACATTGTTTGAGGCTCCAAAATCTATGATACAATTATTTAGTTGGAATCCTTTAATGAGGAGTGACAGTAGAAAGGTTCAACCCTGTTGGTTTTGGAGGCACTGAGGGCTAGCATGTTTTGGGAAGGTGGTGTGGATGGTGTGGGAAGTAAGCCTTTAGAATTAGGACTCGAGGATACAGGGTTACCACCATGAACTATATTAATGAACTTGTCAAACTGGGTAGGGTGTGTTTGTAGGTATTCTATTTCTGAGAACTGGACTGTGGTTTTGTTTGCATGTTCCACAAAGTCAAATGGGGTTATGGTGAGTGAGGAATAGGGTCCAAAAATGGAGGAATATTTACATGGTAAAGGATATGCTATTTTGGGTGTTGAATTCTCCTTTTCGTGTAACAATTGGCTTGGAAGGGGGTGAGGGTAGCTTTTGATTGAACCTTATATGTTTTTAAGGAACAACATTTAAAGGAGAATTTTGTCTTAGCAGATTTTGAGTTGGGAGAAGAATTAGATGAATTCCTTGGCATAATAGTGTGATCCTTGAAATCCGGTGAGTTTGGTTTTCTTTGGCCAACTCCAAAGAAGGTGGTAATGGTGATCCTCTGGCGATGATATTATTTTGTGTGACATCTAGAGGAGAATTTTCTTTATTCTTCTTATCCTTTACCACTACCATTGAGGATGAAGCACCTTTCTGGATTGTGCAGTGAAAACAACACATGAGAAACTCGAGCTTCTTCATCATCCCCATATTCATCATTAATGTACTCAATTAACCCATTGTGCATATCAACTTCCTCAACCTCAAGATAGTTTTCATAGTCTTCCATATTTTCTTCTTGATTTCATCAATTTTTGCTTCCTCCTCTAGGCTCTTTGGTGTCACAAATGGTATTGACTAGTGGTTCTTCAACAAAGAAGATGACGGCGAGGTGGAGAAATCCTTTCCCTATCTAGAGGGTTTAGTTTCCTTGAATCATTCTACATTGTGATATGAGATAGATACTTCTTCAAGGAAACCAAGTCATTTTCCATTTTTGGAACATCGATCTATGGTGACAGAATTTGAATTTTGACCCTTTTTCTTTCCATTGGGGCCTTTCATCTTTTTGGAAAGGATTAGATCATCATTGGATTCTATTGCAAATTCCGTGGGCTTACCTCAATGTTCTTGGTTGGGCTCTTCTCCGAGGAAGAAACCTACTTCTGATGGTAAAGCAATGATGAAAAACCTCTTCAAATTATTTTGAGAGGCACCACATCTTTAGGGATCCTTCTTATCACTCTATCATATCTTGCTATGAATTCCCTCATTGACTCAGAGGTTTCTTTCTTCATTTGCACCAATTGGACCAAAAGATCCTGACAATATTTTGTGCTCTTAAACCTATGTTCGAATGCACTTCTTATATATTCCCAACAGGTGACAGACCTTGGTGGTAGCATGTAGAACCATTCAACAACCTTTTCTTAAAGTGACTCCACAAAGAGTCAAACTGACACGTATTCATCCTCAACACCCAACACACCACAAGAAGTGATAAATGTTGCTACATGCTCTTCAGGGAGTTGAGAACCATCCCCTTTGAATTTTGGGAAGTTTTCCTCGATCCTCTCGGTAGCTCATGGAGTGGTTAAGCAAGAGCCAATGGACCGGTGTTTCCTCCCCATAGTATGTTAGGCCTATGGGCCTCATGATCATGTTCACGTTCATGATCATGATCATGATCCCTCATTCTATTTCTATTTCTATCCTCACTAAGGATGTAACTTCATTGTTTCTCTTTCATCCACCACCACTTGAATTCTTTTGATTTCTTCGAGTTACACTCTTATTTATTCTTCATCTCTTACATCTCTTTCTCTAGCTTCTTCTTCAATCTCTATGTCGATGAAATATTCAAGGTACTCATTGATGTATGAAAATTCACCATCCAAAGGATTGAAACACTTAGGTTCCCAATGTGACCGGTTTCTTGAGAAGGAAGCCTCTAGATCTGAGTAGCTCTTGTCTCCTTTGAATTTCCTCAAAAATGGGATTATTTTTCCTCTTTGTATTTATTTCTGAGTGTACCTTCTATCCGTCGACTTAAAAATCTATTCTCTTCTTTATGGTGCTAGAATTTGTCTTTGCCTCTCTAATTTGGCAGTGTGTTCTTCTTCAAGGTCCAGAATTCTCATGGCAATGAAGTAGTGATTGGCACTTTGTCTATTATTCTAGATAGCTTCCCCAAATCTTAAGTGATATCCTCTTGGATGTGGAAGAGAAATGTAGGTATTTCAACATGAGGATATCCCAGAATAGCCATGGTTTGTAGACATGTGGCTCATACAGATATTCCAATTCTAGAAATTTTTCTCTTTCTTTTTGTTTTGAATTTTCTAACCTTGTAGTCACATTTAGGTGCAAATGCTGCTAAATCTACCCCATGGTGGGAACCAAAAACTATTGGAAAGGAAATTTTTCAGGTGGAAAAACTTTTTGATTCCTTATCAACACTCTAGGAATCTGAGTCCCTCTACTTAACCGGTGTAGCTACCATATGTGCATGCGTGAGAAAATGTGAATTTCTATGATGTCCTTTCAGGTGAGGATCCAATAAGGGCACCCAATGACCCCGTGGAAAAGCTTAGATACTTGCAAGAGAGAACTTTGATCAAAAGTATGAAAGGGAGTGAGAAAAGAGGTGGAAGAACTAATGTTGCGGGTAGGAAATAAGATTCTTGCACACACTAGTTAGAAAATTCATCACATGCATTCATGAGAAGAAATAAACCTATAAATGGCAACAAGACGAGATAAGATTGTGAACTCAAAGTTTCTAAAATCTACTCATCAAAGAGGCTATAAAATCCTTCTTCTTGTATTGATGCTTAAATAGAAGTTATACATAGTGGAGAAATGGATGAAATTGATTAGGGGGAAATGGAAGAAAAAAATGGCTATCTCCTTTGTTCTCTCAAAGTATAATATACCCATGAGTTTACAAGATCAATTGCCAACCCCTTACAATGGCATGAAGAATCCATTAAAACATCTTGTAAGAAACAATTACAAATTCTTCTTTGATAGCAAGAAATAGTTAACAATCTTTTCAATCATCTACGTCCATTTAGATTCTTGATTCGCGAAGAAATGCCAATGGTGGAAAAACTAGACTTTTCATAATGTAGCCATTACACTTGTTTTGTACTTTGAATTTGAACCATTCATCTTGCCTTTGAAACTTTAAACCAGAGTCGTCCACATGGGAGAAATTTATTGGAGCGGGCGTGGAAGATGCCTTTTCATTTTGTGACTTTATAGAGATTTGGCATTTTGGAACATTTTGGCCCGCTCACCCACTTTAGATATGGTCTTGACACGTGGACTCACTCGAGTGGAGACAGAGTCATGGGCCATTTTTATAATTTTACCTTTTTTCAATGCAGGCTCAAATTTTCAAACCTCCTCGACGATCTTGCCTCCCCACTTTAACTCTTTTGACGCGGATCAACATTCAACATTTTCCCTCTTAGCATGATTGGGGCTGCGGGTCACTTTATGACTTTATGCCTTTTTTACAAAGAGGCTCAAAAACATAAATTTCTCTGTCGACCCACTTTCTCCACTTTGACTTTCCAATGGTGGGCTCAAGATTTGACTCTTTCCTTTGTGCTTGGCGGGTCTATGGGTCACTTTTTGACTTTAAGACCCTTTAATGAAAAAGGATCAAATTCTCAAATCTCCCTAATGATTTTTCTCCCTGCTTTGACTCTTTTGATGTGGGCTCAACATTTTAAGTTTTCCTTTGTGCTTGGTGGGGTTGTGGGTAACTTTTTAATTTTAAGCCCCTTTAATGAAGAAGTCTTAAAAAAACAAATTTCTCTGCTGACCCACCTCCAATTAAATATGTCCACATACCCATGGATAATGGAGCCAAAATTTGATGGGTAAGAAAATGCATCATTCACGACTATGGAAAAAATGTAGGGAAGTAGAAAAATCCACCATTTTTTGCCTGATTTTCAAATTTCTTTCACGAACAAAGGAATTGTAAACAATACAAGGTTCGACGATACATGGCCATAGAAAGATTGACAATTTCATTCAAATTAGGACAATAATAGAATTTTCATGGGTCCAAACAGGAAAATGAAAAAAATTATCAAAACGTTTAGACTAGAGAGTTTAAACAACTTCAAAGCATGAGTTTCTCTATCTTTTCAAACTTCCAACATTACTTGAACACCTCTAGAGGGCGTGAGCTCAAAATCTTCAAATTTGACTTAGAAAATGAGGGGGATTTTGAGGGCAAGAACACACATATGATTCCTTGGGAATCTCTTTTGATACAAATCCCTCATCGCATAAAAAGAGACATTGAAAAATGGTTTTCCCAGATACCTGAGGTCTTCTCTCAACCTAGTATCTCTTTAAAACTTGGGAGATTTCAAGTGTTCCCATTTGAAAAGATGAAAATACATAACCTGAAAGGCTGCAAATACATGATTAATCCTTATGAGCTTTATCAAAAGTGCTAACTAGACCTACTTGGTATGTCAAAGGCCCTCTAGTATCACCTACACACTCTATGTCAAACAGGGCCCTAACAAAGGCTTCATCAGGACCACTCAAATTGAATATTTGATTTAAATCTTCTAAGGAAATTTCCTTCAGATTGTGTGCTACAAGTACCTTCACCATTTTTCTGATGAAATTCCTTATATTTAGAACAAGAAGGGAAATACATAATGATAATGAAGTTGAACCAAGTTTTATAATGAAAAGGGTGCATATGGTTTTGATTTAGTGAAATCTTTCCCATGAGATGAGGGATATTTTGTTCAGTTTGCACAAAAAAGAATTTAAGAGTTGGAAGAGATTAGGAATGAGTAGAGCTGGTAAATCAATGTGATTCGATAGGAACCATGTGTGGAAATAAGCCAATAAGACATAAAATAGAGTGCATAGTGCCCAAGGTGGATTCTTGAAAGGTGAATGTGGATATATGTCATATTAGAGTCATCTAGAAGTGTTCAAAGATCATTTGAAATGATTATCTAATCAATATCAGGAAAGAACGATTAAAGTAATTTGCCAAAAATGATGACCTGATATCCCAGTCAAGCACAAGTGGAACTGATTGAAAAGACTTGCATTTTGTACATCTGGCAGTTTAAAGGAAAAATTTTAAATGTCATGTTCTAGAAAAAGTTTTGTAAAAGGAAATATTCCCTAGAATATTCATGATTTTGGGGGGGAAAATTTTTAAAGGTTAGCAAGTGAATGGGGTGATATAAAAGCAAAAAGATAATCATGCCAGAAAGGGGGGTTAATTTTTCTGAGAGTTATTCAAAGAAAAGAAAAGGAGAGAAAGTCGAGAGAATCCATTTTCCCAAAGAACCTATTTGAGAAACCTATTATTTCTTATGTGTCTTTAAATTTGATCATGTCAAGATGGTTGCAAGTGTCCAGCCATTGAAAAGCTTTGAGATTGTAAATAAAACTTTCCCTTGCTGATAAATTTGAGGAACCTTGAGTAAATCATGTTAATCATGAGTATAGTTGTGTCTAATTTCATTTTGAGATATCCTCAAGTAGTTATTGGTGTTCTTATTACAATATTATCTTAGGAGTTCCTCTGAATCACACAAGATCTTATCCTTGTGATAGTATTGTGACATTTGCAATTACATCATGAAGAGAGATTTCATTTCATGATGCAATAAACAATTTAAATTCACTCTACTTTCATTATGATGATATAGATTGTTTTTAGTCTATGAGTGTATCTTAAGCATGATGAATAAGGGATTTCGAATGTTTAATTAAGTCTTTAACATGATATTTTGTGTTAAATCTTTGAAGAATGTGTGAAACTGTGTATCTTTGAGCTTTCATGGATGCATATCTTCTAGTTAAAGGTTCATTTTGACCACTTGGAGCATTTTTGTCATTTTTCTTTGTAGATTTTCCAACATTTGTTAAAAGTTCCCATGAATTTGGTATAATCAACTTTATCCTGCTTAACTTCCCAACAACAAATTATACATTAAGTGATGAATCCTACAAGAACTACCCCTTCTTGCACTGTGTATCCATAAATGTTGAGGAAATTCATTGAGTTTTCCCATCCCTTACCAAAATATGCAGGAGCAATCAATTTTTATCGTTGTCTTTAGTAACTTGGACCTTGTCTAGAAGACATATTCATTCTCTAGGGTGACAACTCGTGAGAGTTAGATTATGTTGCATTGACCATGTTTTCTCAAGGTCTCCTTCAAACATTGCAAAGGAAGAGTTAAATATTGTTGATTAGTTGATATTCTTCACCAATACAAGTTACAAAATGGGTCTTCTCACCCTGGTTGAAGGCACAACCTAAAGTAACGATGGTAGGTCAAATCCTTAGGACATTGTTCTCCATCCTATTCTAATCCTAAATAATAAAGAGTCATTTGAAATCCCTCCCCATTAAAAAATGACTCATATTATGACTTATTAGTCTCTAAGCATCTTGATGAACTTATGATGTTGCTCGGTTTCAAAGGGAGAATCAATTTGGGTACCAACATGAAGAAATGTTGGATTCACACCTAAAACATCCTCAAACATTCCTGATCCTAGCTCTTCATAAAAATTTAAACTCAAACCATCCTTAAATTCCCGATCCTTTATCTAGCTCTTCACAACAATTTAAATTCTAACCATTTTCAAGTATTCCCAATTCTTCACATCCTATCTATTGGTAACCAAATTGATCATTCCTTTGAAACCAAACAACATCACAAGTTGAACAGGATGCTTAGAGACAAAAAATCATAATAGGATTCATTTAGTAGCTAAGGATGGATTCTAGATGACTCTTTATCACTCTGGTTGGGAAAGGACTGGGTATCATCTTGCTAAGAGTTTGACCTACCCTTATTATTTTAGGTTGTGCCTTTAACTAGGGTGAGAGGACCCACTTTTTGACCCATGTTAGTGGAAGATATCAACAGATTAATAGTAATTGACTCTTCCTTTGAAATATTTTGAAAGAGACCTTGAGAAAACATGGTCAATACAACATAACCTAAATCTCACAAGTTGTCACCTTAGAGAATGAAGATGTTCTCTAGACAAGGTCTAGGTCACTAAAGACAATGATAAAAACTGATTGCATCTGCATATTTTGGTAAAGGATGGACAAATTTAATGATCTTCTTTAGCATTTGTGGATATACAATGCAAGAAGGGATGGTTCATGTATGATATATCACTAAATATGAAATTTATGGTTGGGAAGTTAAGAAGGATAAAGTTGATTATACCAAATTCTTGAGAGATTTTAACAAATGTTGAAGAATCTACAAAGAAAAATGATAAATGGCTTCAAATAGTCAGGATGAACCTTAAACTAGAAAATTGTACATCTATGAAATCTCAAAGAAACATGGCTTCACACATTCTTCAAGGATTTAACATAAGAACTCATGTTAAAGACTTAATTAAACCTCAGAATTCCCTAATCTATCACACTTATGATACACTCATAAAATGACAAACAATATGTATCAATGAAATGAAAATAAAGTGAATTTAAATCATTTATTGCATTATGAAATGAAAAATATCTTCATAATGTGATTGAAAATGCCATAATACTATCACGAGGATGAGATCTTGTGTGCTTTCGATGGATTCTTAATATAATATTGAACAGAACATAGACAACTATTTAAAGATATCTCAAAATGACATAGACATAACATTGTTCATGATTAACACAAATTACTCAAGGTTTTTCAAATTGACCAAATAGAAGGGAAAGTTTATTTATAATCTCAAATCCTATCAATGGCTGGACACTTGAAACCATCTTGACAATATCAATTTAAAAGAAACACAAGAAATAATTGGTTTCTCAAATAAGTTCCTTTAGAAAATGTTTTTCTCTTCTTTCTCCCTTCTCTTTTCTTTGAAGGGGTTGATATTTCAAAGATCCTTTCTCTAGATGAATCGGTGTGGGTTTTTTTGATTGTCCTGGCCCTTTTTGAGGCCCTCACTACCTTTGGAAAAGATAGAGAAGTAAGGTCAACAACTTGCATAGTGAGGACCTCCTTTTCTTCATTTGAAATCAGCTCAATGATCCATCCCTTTTCCAAACTTGTTATAGCTTGTCTCTTGTGATTTGATCGTGGGATCAATTTTAGTGTCAAATGTTCCCTAAATTTACTTAAACCATGCTAGTGTAGTAGAGCCTTCAGAGATATTTCGACGACTTGTAAGAATGTGAAAAATGGACACTCTGAGCTCAAGATATGTCGAGTCAAAGTTCAGTCAATAGGAAAGTCAACTTTGGTCAACATGTCAATAATGGACCAATAGCAATGCGACACGTGGAAAAAGGAAAAAGGGAAAAATGAAGGTTGTTCGAGTTGTTTGCAACCTCCGGTCTTCGACACACATAAAAGCGGGCCAGAACAAGAGGCTCAACTTTTGTTACGGAGGGGAGCCCGACCGCCGTGAGGACGATAATATTATCGCCGATGTGGTGGGTCCTCAAACCACCACGTGGCTTGCCACCACAAGTTCAATTTTCCTATCGAGGGTCGACAAGTGGTATTTATTGCCATATTTCATTTGGAATGTCATTATACTACTTGGGTCGAATTCCATTTTTATTACCTTTGTAATTCTTTGATATTAACTTCCATGTTAATTACCAAGCCACATTATTTGTTATGTTCGGGCTTATTATTATCCAACTTGGAGAGCTCGAGGATATAACACTAAGTTCGGGGATTACCTTATCAACAACCAAGGATATCTCATGTCCTATCAACTCGGGGTATGAATATATATATCCAAACAAACCAATATCTCCCACGCATTTCATGTATTTGCCACGCCTTATATGATAAGTGCCACGCATTTTATTCAAACATTATCCTCGGTATTACATATGGTCAAACAACATTGGCCAACCAAACCCACAATGGGCAGCATAAGGTGGCTCAAAAGCCAATCCAAGACCAACAACTTTAGCATTATTAAATGCTTTCCTTATTGAGCGTGCCCACAATGTGGGATTAACAATCCAAAACCGTGGAAAAATTGTAGGAGGTGGGATTTGATCCCCGAACTCATCTCTCCAAGACCAATCCACTAACAAACTCACCAAAGAAGCTCACTTGGTTATAAAATGGGTCGCTGCAATTTATACGGGAGAGTGGCGTGGCAGTTCATGAGCGGCAAGATAAGGATGCGAGTTTTAGAAAACACCATTTTTGAAGGCCCTGCACTTAGAATGGGAACTCAGAGTAAAAAGGTGAAATGTAGGGAATTCTGAAAAAATTCAAAAATGTAAGATTTGATGTTTTTTTTTGAGTTTTAACCTATTTTTGGAAGCTTTGAATGCAGTTTTTAATAGGGATCTACAAGACAGCTAGTTGGAAAACACAAATTTCAATGCACTTCTGGTTCGAAATGTGACTTGGTGTAAACATGAAAAGTGTTTATAATTCAGAGATGATCTCAGATATATGATTTTTTTCATAGAATGTTTTTAAATCTCCATTTTAGGTATTTTTCTAACACAGTTGCAGGGAGATCACATTGTGAAAACACTGTAGGAGCCACAGATCATTCTTGGGACAGCCGCTTCTTCTTTTCGAGTTCTTGGGACATTTATCAGCTCATTTGCAGGTGGTGATTCATTATTGGTTGTTTTTAAGAGTTATTGTACTTAAATTTCAATATTATTAATGGATCGGTTCAATCTGAACCCAGGGATGTAGGAATTTCCGAAACCTCGTAAACAATCTTGTTTGTTATCTGAGTGTTTTTAGTTCTGATTATTTATTTGTTACCCAAGTTTTCCGCACTTCTATGGATGCATAATAATCAGAATTTAATCAATTTTTGGAGCTTAGAATACTTAAAATTGATTAAGAAAATCATGATCTTTGGAAACTTTTAAAAGTGAAAAAAATACAACACACGTTTTTAGATCATGATTCTGTTGGAGTTTCTCAAGAATAAATATAATTTGTTTGGATAATTATTATTCATTTTTCACCAATTCTACTATTCCCGATTAATTATTTCGATGGTCCCTATGTCAATCTCACCCTATGCTACTTGATTCTTTTAGATGCTCATTTTCATGGTCCTGGAACTTCATATTGATAATTTTTCCTTGAATTGTATCAAAATTTAGGGGTAATTCCTTCCTTATTTCTCCATTTGAAACCATAGTGGAGTCAATTTCTTCTCCAACACCTTCTTGTACCAAAATTTAGGTTATGGGATCTCTCTCTCCCAAAGTCTGCTTTGAGTTTCCACCTTACCCTTTTCATGTTTTAATGATTAATCTGGAAATGCCATGGTAGGTCATCAATATTGGTCATCTTAGTAAAAATGAATATAACCTCTTCTACTAATAACTCAATATTAATATATTTTTCAACAAATGACTCTGGTTTACCCAATTATGAAACCATTTTTCTTGGGGAAAGTAATTTAGTTGCTTAGATCCCCACTTTAGTAGTTGGTACATGAATATATTTTTCCAATTATTTGCTTGCTTGAATGCTACTCACTTTGGTGTCAATATTGGTTAATCTATAGACAAATTAAGTGCATTCAACATGGAAAATAATTCACCAACATAAACATCAATTACATCAGTTTGAAACTTTACAATTTCATGGATTGTTTCGACTGGAGGTACATTTATATCCTTGGCAAGAAAAGTTTCATAGATTTTCATACCTGGGGTAATAAATTGATTGTCTATTGGATTAACTACAGTACTTCCTTGGGAAACTAGACTATGAGTAAATTCCATTATTTTTCCACAAAGGAAAGAGGTGGGATCAGAGGATCTAATTACACCACACATGGCAGTGATGCATCATGTTGCTTTTAGAAAGTATCACTCTTCTCATACTCTAGGGGATCAATTACTACATCCCAGTGCTTGAAATTTTAAGGCGTATGGGAACCTACTCTTACCAAGATTGGCTGGTGAATAACCTTGTGTTTTTTGTGTGTCCTCTCAAACCTTTTTAAATCTGTGTTGCTCTTTTTTCATCCTTATGTGGATTAGACTGAATATGGCCACTTGCAATGGTTCCAATCATTAACTATTCAGCATTATATTACTTTGGCAAAACACTTAGATGGAACACATGTGATGCCAAGCCTCTCCCCTTTTCCCTAATTGCACCGCAAAAGTAATGGGGGATTTCTCCATATACTTTAAAAGTATATTTTCAGTCTTTTGCATGAGAAATGACATAGAAGTGCCAATTCTACTAGTGGCTGATGTACACTCATCAATGAATTTAGGAGTAGGTCTTTTGGATGGAAATTGAGGGGAATTTCCTCCCGGTGGGCACATTTTATCTGCATCCTCCCTCAGGGGTGGAATATCCTTAGTCAAGTTTCCCAAACTTCGAAGTTTTTAGGATTTTTGTATTCTGGATTGAAAGATCAATGTTCTTTTGGGCCAACCAGTTTACAGTCCTTCTCATTACATCAGCTATTCTTAAATAAGGATCATCATATTGTACAAAATTCAAGTATGTAGGAGATATAGGATGACCCCCACCTTCTCGATGAATATATAATCTTCTCACATTGTGTGGATCATCCACAATCCCCTTTGGAATAAGCTGTAATTTTGTATTCTATTATACGTGATAAAGTCATTCGAGAAAAATCCCTTAATCTGACTTCTTCCTCATCTTTGTAGTTCATTTAGTAATCCTCGAAATGGGGCTCATGCTCAAATGTATTTGCAATGTTTTTAAACACCCATCTAATGTCATAATTAGGCCTTGCCTCAAACTTCTCCATGTCAAATTTCTTCATTTCATCTCCAATCAATCTAGCCTTTATGATGGAAGGGCATGAATACCTTCCAATTCTAATTAGGAATTTGATATTTGTTTTATGCCTTCTGGAAATCAACTTGTGTACATGTGTCAATTGCCTTGCCAACTCACATAAAACTAGTTTATCATCAACATATCTGGGCAACTTACAAGGCCTACCTTCAAAGCCACTAACTCTTATGTATGTAAACTTTTTATATTGAATAAAGTAGCACCCATACTCCAAAATTACATGTCTGGCCTGTTCAGAAATTATGTATTGTCCCCACTCTAGTCTAAAAAGGAAAATGATTGGTGTGAAGAAGGCATCATTAACCAACCTTACGTTTCCACTCTAGTTAACCAATTGAAACGAGGAAAAATCTCATGCATTTGACATTGCTTGAAGTCAGCACGTGGTGATAGACATGGGAAATGTCCGTGCCCTACAACATTATAAATGAGATATGTCATCATATAAAATTCAAGGTTTGTAGTATCTCCCATCTATTTTTTTTCTGCTAGAGTCACCATATGGACATGGAGTGCTTCCACAATAAAGGTGGCCCAAAAAATGCTCCCTTTTCTCTCTAGAATAATCCATATGTATGTATTCATCCATTTTTTGAATTCATTTATGGTTTCTAAACCTGTCATTTGAATTAGCAACACAATGACATCTTCAATCTCCTCAAAAATTGTGCCCTAACCAAATTTTTAGGAATTCTAGCCATTGTCTTATTCGTAATAAGCCATTTTGTATTTATCATCTTGACATAGTCCTTCTTCTCTGTTTCATAATCTTGTAGAGCTAATTTGATGGAAATGGTGATTGGGTTGGTAATTACAGGAAAATTCAACATTATTATAATGACTGTAAGTGTTAAATTCAAAACTACATCCCCGCTCCCATCTAATACTTCCCTCTTTTCAGGATCATAATTCATAACACAATGTCATACCAATTCTAGGAAATGAACTATTGGGGGAATAAAACATGTTAAAGCAATACGAATGTCTTGAGTTGCCTTAAGGGATTCACTCTTATGGGGACTATTAAGCCTCTGAAGAAAATCATCTAGATCATCACACATCAAGTCCATGTCTGTAATCTTGTCCAAATCACTAGTGACCCCAGATGCAATCGAAAAACAAATATGGCATAGTTTTCATCATTCAAAAACCCTAACTTTCCTTTAAACAAACTTGCTACTAAAAGAGAAATAAAGGATTTTTGAATCTCTTCTAGTCAATCCATGAGTGCATGAGAAATTTAAACCCAAATCAACAACTTATTAAGTCCTAAGGTTTGTAATATGAGCTCCACAACTAATGACAAGATAATTCCTTAGGAAAATCACAAAGGTAGCAACAAAAATCAAGCCAATTGGTAAATAAATATGAAAGCATTCACAATATTTAAAACATCCTTGATTTGCATAGAACATCAATGGCAGTAGAAATAAATGAAATATATCATGACAGTTCAATCCTTCATTTACAATTTTAAAAATGAGCCATCCATGTGGAATGAAGATTTTCTCTATCATGGGCTCGGGGAAGCTTTTGTAATTTTTTAGCATTAGAGAATTTACACATCTTTGGAAAACTTGACCCACCCATCCACCTTTTGGTTTTCAATACTAGCTCGACACATGGTCGCACTTGAGTGATAGTGGGGCTGCGGCACTTTTTTACAATTTTATCTCACTTCCTTTTCAAACCAAAAATTATTGAGTTCCCTCGGTGACCCGCATCTCCACCCTTTGCATCTAAGTAGCCATGTGTCTCTTGCGGGTTTCAAATTTTTTTACATTTTTACTCGTTTCTTCATAAATGCACAAAGATAAAAATGTTCTTCCTTCTCGCATCCACTCCAAATGTGACACACGTACACTCCTTGACACCAATTGAGAAATTACTTGTGTTACCTTTTGACTGCGAATATTCAAGAACATTTATCGGGTGACAAGGTCAATTTCAAACTTTGTGAATGTGAGAGAAAACTACGAGTTTGCAAATTTGACCTACCCACACCGTAATAAATTAGGGATGACCACATATAAACAGGAAATGGGAGAGAAAATGCAAATAAAAGATAAGATACAGAAGCAATTTACAATAAGTGATCCCTCAAACTCCAAAACTTAAAACACAACGTCTTCCTCGTAAGAAACTACTAAATAATTCACATTCAAACATGATCCTCGACTGAAAAAGAGGAAAGACTAAACCATACATAGAAAAAACACAAAGTTGACTCACACCTCAATAGTGAAAGCAGATGAATATAGTAGAAAATGATGGAAAATATTAACCAAATAAGGGCGAGATTAATTCGATCACCAACAATGGGTCTAACTCGGGATGAGAACTCTCTGTGAGTGCCTCAAGAAAAAACCATGGTGCAAAAAAATTAGATCATGTTCCAAAATCCATTGGTCCATGGAGTCAACAAACCATCCCCTAACTAACTTGGTGGCTTTAATATCCATGTCATACTCTTGTAGTTTGTTCACCCACCGAAACCTTTTTCTTATGATTTTAATTTTTGATAGAATATCCTTGACCATAGTATGATTGACATAGGCTATGATCTTGGAGCTCAAAATATATGGTTTGAAATTTTTGTTGCTCTCACCAAAGAGAAAGTATACTATTCCATGATATTATATTTCAATTCTGCTCCTTGAAGTGCCTTACTAAAGAAAGCAATTGGCCTTTCATTTCTTTCATCATCCTTTTGTAGTAGTAAGCACGAATAATATAATATTTTAGAAGAAAAATAAAACATTTGAAAATATTTCTTCTAATCGAAGCTACCGAAACAGGGGCATTTTTAATTCTTCTTTAATCCCAACATAAGCTTGAATAACTTATTCCTCCCATTTGATAACCTGATCTATTTTTAGCATACTCATAATGGGGATAGTCATTTCAGCAAAGTTAGAGATAAATATCTTGATGAAATTTATTCGTCTAAAAAAGGATTGAATTCATTTTTTTGTTTTGGGTATAGGGACTTTGCCAATAACTTCTAATCATTCATGATATATCATGACCCCTTCCTTAGATACAATGTGTACCAACAACTTTTCCTTCTGAACCATGAATTGGCATTTTTTAGGATTCAGTGAAATGCCATACTCTCTACACCTTAACAATAGTTTCTCTAGATGTTGCAACCGATCACTTCTTATTCTTGAAAATAATGTCACATCATCTTGGTACACAACAATGAAACCATTTATTTATCCTGAGAATGCTACATCCATAGCTCTTTGAAATGTTGCTCCAACATTCATTAGACCAAATGGCATTCTTACATACACATAAGTACCCCATGGAGTGGTGAAATCAGTTTTGATTCTTTTTGACTGTTTCACCACCACTTGATTATATCTTGAGAATCCATCCAGAGTGGAAAATAATTTCAATCCAATAACTAATCGCAGCATGTTATCCATATTGGGAAGGAGATAATTATCTTTGATTGATGCTTTATTCAATTTCCTAAAATCCACACAACCTTATATCTCCGTTCTTCTTTCGAATCGGTACTAAATTTTCCACCCATAAAGAATACCTTGTGGGTTGTATAATACCTCCATCCCTTAATTTTTAAATTCTTCTTGCATTTTGAGGGAAAGAATTGGATTGATCAGTCTTTTCTTTTTCATGAATGGCTTAGCATTAGATTTTAGTGGTATTTCATGCTTTGGAAAAGGTCTTCCCTATATGCCTTCAATTCTAATATGACCATGCCAAGTAGTCCTAGTACTCTTTCAAAAGTTTGACATATGATCCCTTTTCTTATTCAAGTTACTACCTAGCCATATTCTCCTAGGTTTGTTGTCCATCCCCAGGTTGTGTTCTTCCACATCTCTCAAAGCTGACATATTCCTACTAACAATGCGATCAACATTATTAAAGTTTGAATCAAGTGCAACCAAACCTGTTGGAATGATATTTGTCTTTAATTGAATAATATCTTTACCAAACAAGGTTTCTCTTCCCTCATTAATATAGACCATTAGCTCCCAATCCAAATTTTGATTTGTGAATTCCCCTTTGTTTTGTAAAAATATTTTAATTTGGGCATCATCTTCAAAAATTTCCAATGCTTAACATTATCAGGGACAGACGGTCTTGTCCATACCTCAATGTCATATTCACAATACAGAGACACTCTGTAATTTTTAAACCTAGACCCCAAGATCTACCAATCATGCAAATAGTAATTTGTTTTCTTTCATGGTAAAATATGTTTAAGGAGTCAAACATTTCAATGAAATCTCAAACTGCATGCTTATATTGCTTCATTATCTAATTCTTTGTTGCATACATCCTATAAAATTTCTCGATTGTGAATTCTAAAGCCTCTTTAATAATAATTTATTTAATACCATATCTCTAAGAAATCCTTAAACCCAGAAGTAGCACTTCATATTATGTAATATTGTTAGTGCATTCAAACTGGAGTTTAAAATAAAAATTAAACTCTTTCTTGTCTTGGGATATCAATACTATACCAGAACCATTTCCAAAATTAGAACAATCTCCATCAAACATCAATGTCCAAGGGGAACCAAGTTGCTCAGGAAATATGCATTTATCAATTTCATGTTCCTTGAAATTTACATAACCAAAAAAATTGTCAACATCTACATCTGTATATAATACTTCATACAAAGCATTTTTAGGATCTTCAATCAAATGTAGCATCTTCTTTTCACCATATAAATTTTCAATAATTCCTTCCAATAGTATAGTTTCATGTGACATATCCATTTACACACTTCCCCACACACTAGCAGCCAATTTCCTTGATAAGAGCATGCCCCATTTGGCCTGTAAATCCACAATAACCACATTCATAGTTAAGTATTTTCCAAGGTAAGCTAGAAATTACACTATTAACCATTTAACATATCCAATCACAAGAAATTCCATTGAATCCATAGCTTTGTATTTTCCATAGTCTAATGTTACTTTATGTTCAATTCATTCATCACCTCAAGAGGCATCACATTGCATGAATCTCCCAAATAAAACATAAAATTATGCACCAACCTATCCTTGATGATCAAAGTGGTATAAAAAGGATCAACGTCAAGTTGAGATTCCACAAGTGAGGTGCCCAAGTATACTTTTGGTGATTCTCCCAATTCTTCTAGGGCTTGTGGTATCTCAAGCTTTGCGATGACAAGAGGAAGATCCACACCATTCACATTATTTCCTTGTGTTGTTATCTCTTCTTTAAATCCCAAATACTCAAATGCCCACTTTCTATGCTTAGGAATTATGAGCAATTCAACAATAGGTACAGTGACTTTGATTTGACTCAAAATATGGGCTATATCACATGGAGCATATTTGGGTAAGGTAGTGTTGGATGGGAGATTTATGATTCCCTCTGGTGGTATAATAGTCTTTGTAACTTGGGCATGAGCTAGGGTACAAGTTTTATTTGGAGCAACAGGGGCCTTTTGTAGTGCCCACTTCCCTTTGACACTGTTTAGATACTGATCTTGCTACTATTGATCTCATTTTGGACATTATTATGTTTTGACTTAGTATGATGTGTATATGTTAGATCTTGGATTATTATGGATCTGGATTTAGTTATATGCTTGATGATTATTGGAGACATTATTATATATGGATGATGATATACTACTTGATATGGACAGGTTATTGATGTTGATTTTAGACATGTGACATTTGATATTATGAGTAGCTCTAGTATAGAGATTCATTGGATGATGATATAGTGGCAAAATTGAATTTAAAATGATAATGTTGAATTCATGATATTGTTGTGATTTAGATTTGATATTTATATGTTGCTTATATCATTTTGGATGTTCTGATATGGCCACAAGGCCGAAGGGGGTATTGTCATTTTGTAGGTTAAAATATCACAACAATGTCGGGGATTGGAGACTAACCATATTGAAATTCTAGATGAACTCAATGGGGTCACCATGACAACTATAATTGTTTGTGTGTTGTGTTGTGTTAGGATTTCCCATGGGGGGGAATTCCATTACTTGTGACCATGGGATATATGTGTTTTATTTATGTGTTCCTTTTCATTATTGTTGTATGTATTTTTATTTGTAATGTGTTCTTTTTATTTTAATTTAAATGTGATAGTCATATAGTTAAACTTTATTTAAATTTAATTGGGATGTGGAATGTAAATAATAAAGTGTTGGCTTGGTTATTAATTAAATTGGAATTATGTTATGTATAACCATATGTTAAATAAATAAATTATTATGTCAAAAGTAAGTAATAAATGAAGTCATAGATATTAATTCATGTTGTAAGAATGTGTAAGAGGATTTAAGTGATGTGAAGGTTTGTGTAAGTCAGATTTTGGAGTGTAGAACACTCCATCCTCAATGGAACTCGAATTTGTCCTTGAGGGTTGCATTTTGAGGCTTGTGGGACAAGTTAGACTTGTCCCACACCTCTTAAAATCATCCACCAACCATACCTATGGTTTGAGAGTAAATTTTGGTCTTTTTAATTAAAATTTGAAATGACTATGTGTAAGTTTTTATTGCACTTTCCTTACAAGCTTTTAATTTGGTCCTTGTTAATGTATGGGTTACTTTTCCATTTATTGTGTTTCTAACAAAGAAATTATTCTCTTGCAAAATGAAAATTTAATTACCTGTGTTAAAAACAATAGAGGAAGGGCTGGTTTTGGTTTGAGTCACTTCCTTTCGAAGGTGGTTAGACCCCTCTTAATATGAATTAACACAAATCACCGAAAAATTACATTTAATTACCTCGTTAAAAATAATAGAGGAAGGGCTGGTTTTGGTTTGAGACACCGCTACAGTCTGTACCATCCGATTTGCTTGATAACCGATATCGGTAGAAGGGCGATGATTTAGGGGCTTTTACTTGAAGGTTGGCTATGAGGTGGTTATGGTGTTTATAAGGCTAGTAAATGATTAAGGATAAGACATGAGGTGATGGAGAAGACTCGAAAGAGTATGGAGGTTGTTCTTTGGGGAAATGTAAGGGTAGAGGAATGATAGTTAGATGTAGGGTGTTCTTGGGTAGTAGATCTAGGAGTAGACTTATAATTATTGTGATTTAGATGTTTCAGAAATGTTATTAAAAGAAGGTACAAGACACTACTTACTAGTTCTGATGAAGATACATGTCCAAGGAATGTGATGATGAAGGCGGGGCTCGGGAGGGATGATCCGACAATCAAAAGTGAGCTATCTTCTCTCCCAATGCTTGGATGAGTGTCACCGAGCTCGGTTACTCGGTTGTAGTCTTGGGCTCAAGTCCTCTACAAACTCTTCTCTTTCCTTTACTTGTCTCTCCTCTACCAAGTGAATCCCGAATCATTCCAAAATGAATTCCGATCCTTTGTTTTTGGTTGGGGGAGGCCATTTACAGGGAACCAATGGCGGTTACGTAATCGATGCCGGTCAAGTAGGAACCATTTTCGGTTAAGTCAAAGTGGGCTATTTTTAGTAAGATAGCCAACTTTCCCTCCTTTTCTCCCTAGAGGATTAGTTGTGGGCTTGGTCAAGTCATTATTAGGTTGGTTTTAGTGCATGTGAGGCATAATTAATCATGGGTGTGGATGTAGACCAAGTTATAGGTCTTAATTAGGTTAGTTTAGCATTAGGGCTAGGTCATGGTGAGGTGGCGAAATGAGGTGGTAGGTTTGGAGATGTGGATTTTATTAATTATAAAGTAATTAATAAATAATTTTGTAGGGTTTAGGTGGTGAGGTTAGGTTATGAAATGAGATGTGGGGCACAAGGTATCGTAAGACATAAATTTGGTGTCTACATTAGCCCCTTATTGTCATGTAGCTTGTCTTGTAAAGTTACACTAACAATAATAAAAGTGGTTACTCCCGTTAAGGGTATAGGTAATCCCCATCAAATCTATCACAGATTGAGGTGACGTGAAATCGAGGGATAGGGTTGATAAAGGGTGAGGGTGAATGGTGTGGAGATGATGGTAAGATGGTGGGGTAAGTTCAAGGAAGCAGACGCACGTTGAAATGCGGTATCAGTGCGACTAGGGGTACATGATTTGAAGAGCAAACAAGCAATTCATAGGCAAATGTTGATAGTTTATCCAAACAAGAGTGATATAATCCTGGTATCCAAGGCATAGGAAGTAGCTTCGGGGGATATAACGGGTAAGGTACAAGAATGTTTAGGCATGTTCGGCACAAGTGATTACAAGGGACTAAATGGTTGGTTTGGTTGAGATAAATGTCACGGTCTCGGTCTAGGCAAAGTTGGTCGATCGATCGTCAAGTACCCTAATCATGCTAAACATGAACAGTGAGCTCGATTGAACAAAAAGCTACATGATGGGTGGATAAAATTGTGATTTAAGGGTTTTGGTCGAGGTACTTAATTGGTGCGGCCTTGGGTCGGCCGATGGATTAGTGAAGGCCTTGGGTCGAGTCCGATTGGTTGGGGCGCGGCCTTGGGTCGGGCCGGATTGGGTGGTTGTGGCCGTGGGTCGCTTGATTGGTTGATTGCGGCCTTGGGTCGGGCCTAATTGGTTGGGTGTGGCGTTGGGTCAGGTCGGATTAGTTGGTTGCGGCCTTGGATCGAAACAGCCGATTGGTTGATTGCGGCCTTGGGTTGGGCCGAATTAGTTAGTTGCGGCCTTAGGTTGGGCCGAATTAGTTGGTGGCGAGCTTGGGTCGAACCAAATGGTTGGTCATGCGGGTGGGATGGGGCCAAATGGTTGGTTGCGCCGTGGGTCGGGCCGAATGGTTGGTTGTGGCCATGGGTCGGGCCGATTGAAGTCAAAGTAAGGCTAGTTAGCAAACCCGGGAGTAGGTGATGTGGGAAAAAGTGGAGATTGGTGGATAAGGGCAGGATTGAGGTGAATTGAGTAGGTAATTGATATCGGTTATGAGTGACCGATATCGGTTAGAAGACCGATACCGATATTATAGGGTGTGAAATAAATGGTATCGGTTATAGGTTATAGGTCAAAACCTATAAAAATAAAAATACGGCTCGCCATTTGTCACTTTGTGAATGTGAGCATCTAAATTTAGCTGGTTCTGAGGTGTGAAGTGATAGTGTTGAGTTTGTGGGGTGAGGTGGCATTATTTGAGTGGAGGAGTGAGTGGTTGGTAGACCTCGGCGAGCAGAGAGGTTTGATTGGTAGAGACCCAACTGCTTGAGGAGATTTGGAGCCATGGCATAGCCAAGAAGAGCAGGAGGTGCTTTGGACCACTGGACCACTACCACCTATCCCACCACGACGACGCGTGTGAGTCGATCCCCTTGATGGTCAAGCCTACGAAGAGGCTCTGCAGTAGGCTCGGAACCTCTACTTATGTGAATTTAATGATTTTAACTTAGATGTGGGTTTTGGTTTGGAATCCTAATTTTAATAAAATAAGGAATGAATGGAGGTAATTTGCAAAATGGAGTGGGTAGGTAGGCTAGTTAGGCCAAAATGGTAGGGTGGGTAGGTTTTTAGGGTTTTCAGTAGGTAAAAGGGAGAAATGGAAAAAAATAGTTTTTGCGAGCCATTTTGGGTTCGGCCTCGTAATGGGACAATGACCGATGTCGGGCATTAGGCAAAGACTCCATTCTTGCATCGGTCACTAAATGTGTGTATAAATTATGTTGTGGGTTGACCGGCATTGGTATATAAAATGCGCTTGGGGGCCAATGGTGGTGAAGGGTGACCCATCAGATCGATCTGCATGGGTGGTTTTTGTTTGTTGTTAGAGTTTCATCTTGTTGTTTTGTGTTTTTGTTTAGGGGTGAAGGGGGAGGGGTAGAGTTGATAGGAAGGGTGATTGGGGTGGGGAAATGGGGTTGATGGGGGTGGTTCATCTAGGATAGATTAGGTGTTGGGTATGAAGTAGAGGTGTTAAATTGACAGGGGTATAGTTAAATGGCTAGAGTAGATCGGGGTGGTTGGTGGGGTGTGAGATAAGTAAAGGGGATATCGTAGATGTTATATGGTAAGATAGGTGGGTGTAGATGTGTGTTGTAGAGTCAAGCTCGTTGTGGTTGGGTGGGTAAGTTGGTATAGAGAGTTAAGGTGGTTGTTATGGTAAAGGATAGGCTTGATGAATGTGGGTTATTTTTTGCGCAGCACGCCCAGCTCATGATGCGGATCGATGCCCCCTTTATCGAGATGGATGCAGCCACATGCGAGCATGCAACGCATTGGGCTATCATGTGGAGGTTGGACTCGGAGGAGTCCAGAGATACATGGTGTGGATAGGGACCACAACCGAAGGTTTCCCTCATCGAGAGATGGGATCTAGAAACCAATGTCTTCCATCTCCCTACCGGGAGATGACGATTACATTAGAGGATGTGTATCGCATCCTTAGACTACCGATCAAGGGGAGGCAATGTTCTAGGTGGATGTAGAGACAAAGTGATGGACATCATCCCGCATGTATTCGAGGATGCATCCCCATTGTTGACCTATCACAAATGATGAGCATTGCCTATAACGACATGTACCGCACACACCAACAGGAGACATGGCTTGCCATGTTGATGATGATAGGTATCACCGCCGCCTCCCAAACTCGTAGGGAGGATGCTTCCCATGGGATTTGATGGGAGTTTTGCACGAGATGGTAGAGGAGCATACATGTTATGCTTGGGCACCATTGTATCTAAGTGCAGACTATATAGAGTCAGTGTGGGGTTATCGCCATATGAGGTGATTTGGTATTTGTTCTACATTTTTGTTATACTTCTTTGGGCATACGAGCACATCATTTGTATATGACCCGGTAGGGCTACCCCAAAGAAAGGAGCCACAGATAGTATATAGATATGGATTTCGAGAGGTGGTTGGGTCATGGGCCAGCCACGAGCGGTGCTCGCAGCTAGGATGTGGCCTAATATCGTCACATATTAGAGGGCTTGACTGCGACCGGACATTATATGGAGGCCCTACGAGAGGCCATCGGCCTCGAGGAGGATCCCGAGCACGTGATGCCTTGCATCCATTATAGTTTCTAGATAGCTAGACGGAGGCTCTCGAGAGTATGAGTAGATACCCTGTGAGAGAAATGTACGACGGTAGTTGGGCTTGCATGGCACAGATGAGCCACCTCCCTTCCCACAGCACTGCAGAAGGGATGATGTAGGCACCACTTCTGCCGCACCGCAGCCCATCGACCCCGATTGGGTAGCGAGAGACCGGTTGACGATACAAAGGAAGATGCCGGAGTGACAAGTGCCTTTTTGGTTTGGTGGGCGTGTTAGAGCAAACTATGAGAGCACAACCCACACAAATGTGGGAGCCAAATTTGGTGGCTGTTATAAGCAGAGAGGACCGCTCTTAGGGCGAGTCAGTCCAGATTATTACAGGGATGCTTGCTCATTCAGCTGCATAGAGAACGATTGGTGCTACAGGATAGTTAGCCCAGCATAGCTCGAGCACAACCGTAGTGCAAGCACCCAGACACCCATTTTGATGCATTGGCATCAGGCAAGACAGGGCCACTACTATTAGGAGTCGGGGACCAGCCCTAGCCTACAACGACGATGTACCGCAGACACACGGAGACATTTGTTAGAGCATGGTGGCACGGGCCCGCTATATGGAGGTGAGAGCGGAGGCTCGATATTATCGGATGTCCTCGATGGTACCAGGGCTACTATCAATCATATGCGGTACAGGCCGAGACATCCTGGGCCGAGATCCCGTGGGGAATGCAGCCATAGCCGGTGGGTGATTACAGGGAGGAGGCGAGAGCCAGCATAGGGACCAGCAGGGAGAGGTGCCGAGGGTGGTGGAGAGAGCTGAGACATCCTTGGAGTGGAGATAGGCTTTTGATATTGGATATAGACACCGGTCTGCGAAATGGGTATGTATATAGAGGCCTGCGTGCCCACATATGATTCATTTATTCATTGTTGGTGGATATACCACCGTGAGCCGAGTACAGGGACCAAAGCAGGTATAGTTGATACCACCAGAGGAGATGGGCTGATGAGCGAGTATATTTTGACATGAGAGACCGGCTGGCTGCCGTTTCCGAGTCGAGATTTTGATAGAGATAGTGGCTGCGTGCGGCTTTGTATTATTATTATTTTTTAGATCACAGAGGCCCCATGCAGGGAATTTGTATATTTAAACATTGATATATATATATATATATATATATTGATCCATATGGTGTGTATAAAAATGTATTATGTGTTTTGTCGATGGTTTTGAAATTTAATGTAGGTAGATGATGTTGATGAAATTATGATGATATATATATGTGTTGATGGGATTCGATGACAAATATTGATAATGATGTCGTTATGCAGGGAAAAAGAGGTGGGCGCCACCAAAAATTTACAAAAATGAAGAAAAGGCCTAGGTTTAAGAAAAGGGAGACATATGACCGATATCGGTTAGCTAACCAATGCCGGTAGATATATGACCGATATCGGTTAGGTAACCGATATCGGTTATGCTAAAACAAGCTTTTCTAAAAATAGAAAATCTTGGGAGACAACTTGAGTTCTTATTTTTAGAGGCATGCAATAAGTTAAATATGAGAATGCGACGTTGTTTGACGACTGATACAGGTAATTACATGGGAGAATTGAGTGATAAGGAAGAAAGAGATAGGTAAAGTGATTGTGGGCTGAGATTAAGAAGGTAGAAAGGAAAGTTATATTGAAGAGGGTGGTGAACATGGCTGAACAAGGAGAAGCATCCAATGGGTAGAGACGAGAGGGAAGACAGGTTCCACCTCAAGCTGCTGCGTCCCAAGAGGTAAACTATTTGGTTGTAATTTAATTCTTGCATGTTTTATGAATAGGATGAGAGAAGGTAAGTGGATAGAGACGAGAAAGAAAAGGTGATAGGTAAGGACTTGTGATGGGGTGAGCATTATGGGGTAGGTAAGTAGGGGTTTCGTGTATGTTTGTAGGTGCAGAGAGGAGTAAACGAGCAAAATAATTATCGTAGGGGATGTTTTTAAGCAGGCTGTATAGGATTGACAATGACCGGTATCGTTTAGAGATAACCGATATCGGTTAGGCAACCGGTATCGGTTATCTATAACCGATATCGGTTACTATATGAAATTCCAAAATGTGAGAAACACACTTGGGGATTTGATTTATTGAATGGTTTGTTTGTTGACCGGATGTATGCGCAGCGTAGAGGAAGGGTTGAGGATGAATGATAGTGTGCCAGCTTTGTTATCACGAGTCCGAGAAATGTAACACCAATGAATGGGCATTGATAAACCATGTGGGGTTAAGTGGAATCTGCTATTATTCACGAATCGCATGCAATCATGCTATGTTGCGAGCATTGATGGAGAGGTGGAATCGGGAAAAGAATACCTTTTATCCGCCAACAGGGGGAGATGCAGTGACGTTGGAAGATGTGTTTAGAATTTTGAGGCTCCCAATTACAGAAGACCAGCAGTGTATCGAAGCGGGGCCTAAGACGCAGTGCGGGAGCGATAATAGTAGTATTTGGTCTAGCTGCATGAGATTTAACACAGTGATATTTGACATTCACTTATGGTATAATGTATACGGCACACACCACACCCCGAGGCAACAAGGTTGGCAAAGTGGTATTAATGATAGTGGTGGGGTATTATGCATTATCGAGGGCGGATGGGGGAAGATTTCCAAAAGCATTGATGTGTATTATTTGGGAAATGATAGAAAGGAGCGTGACTTTTGCATGGGCACCTACATATATGGCAGAGCTATATAGGGGTTTATGGGCATGTAGGTGAAATCACAAGATGACACTAGATTGTGCATACTTATTACATTGTTGGGCCTATGAGCACATTGTGTGTGTGTAACCAATAGGCTAACCAATCCAGGAAAGAGAGATAGGAGTGCAGAGGTTGGGATTCAGATGATGGGTCTAGATAGAACAAGAGGCGAGATCCCAGGCCGTGATAGATGACATCGAGTATTATAGGAAGGTATGGGAGATGGTGACAATTGTGGATATCTATTGAGGCCTTACGGAAAATATATGGTGACAGAAAAAACATAGCTAAGAGATTTGAGGGTGTAGAGCAATTGAGGTAGATCACGGGGCACAGCTAGGTGAGTACGAGAGGATTCCTCCTCTAGATCGCATGCGGCAAAAATTTGGATTTGTTTAGGATATACGTATGGCTTATAGACCATACATGAGGATCGATGCCAGGCATCATTCTCTCCTCCCTCACGACCGACACCTCCGAAGGACCGGAAGAGATAGCGATGCCCGATCACGGATAATGGATGCGGGAGCGACAGAGGCTTATAGATTATGGTGGATAGCAGAGCCGTGAGGTTCACGTGAGAGGCCTAATCATCCTAACATAGCTATGATTACAACAGAGAGAGATTCTGCGGGGTTTAGTTCACCACTCCAAACGCGGTGAATGAGGCAACGGGATTGTTAGCAGTTGCAGAGTCACGAGTGGAGAGACTAGAGGTGAGATTCCACCATATGAGAGGGTGTATTCATATGTTATAGGAGAGATTGGTGGATCGGTGGGAAGAACCAATAGCAGTGGCACCTTTGAGGATGGAGAGGCCGGTGGCGTGGCGTCGACGATCACGATCATCACCTAGTTCGGATGAAGTGGAAGGGTCTAAATGAATTTCATAGGGGTAGAAGAATAAATAAGGATGCCAACCTACGCGTCGATGATAAAGAAGATGTATTTTTTTAACATCTAAATAAAACTGAATATGTAGGTTGATTTGAGTTATGATAATAATAAGAATGGTTGTGTTTTAAATGTTGTGTTGTGAAAAAGGATAAAGATGAATGTGATCAAATAGAAATACACAAAAATATTTATATTTACAACACATGATAGGTTATGGTAGGGGATGGTCGAGCTAACCTTGGGAGACCCTATGTCTCCTAAGTGCTACCTACATAGCCCATTGCACAAAGCAAGGAGGGGCCTCGAGACGATGTAGTTCTCCTTATGACTAGGGAGAGGTGAATTGGGTAATTTGGTTGTGGTTAGGCAATTTGTTGGTTGGTAAAAATATTGATATTGGTAGGGTAATGTTGTTGGTGTTGGTAAGGGATTGGCGATGTTGGTGTAGGTATAGGTGAAGCAAAAGTTAGCTTACCCCAAGAGTATGGAATCGTGTCTTGATTAAGGTCAACACACAATCCTAGATTTGAGCAAAAGAGACAAAAGTGTCCCGTAGTTGAGAAGAGCTAAAAAAACCACATATTAATGTAGGATGAGCTTGAATCCCTAGGTGCCTTGCATAGATAGCAAGAAGTCGATAGGTGAAAAGAGTTGTATAATCACAATATATTAGATATACGTCATGTCCCTTGAGTTTTGTTGCTTTGACGAATGGTGAGGTGAGGTAACCGATATAGGCAGGTGCGGAGAACTTGTTATAAGGTGATTATTCTCGACGAAAGAGAACCAAACCTAAATAGACAAATCCATGACTCAAAAGTACTTTTTGAATACTGATTTTATTTTTCTAGATATAGGCTGATCGATGTGGGAGTCTACATGGGATATGTATTTTTTGTTCTTGAGGTCTTCACAAAGCTGATCAATGTGAGAAGCTTCGATAAAGGCTGACTTTGTATAGTTGTCCTCAAGGAGCGATCTATTTATAGTAGTAGAAGTGGTTTTGCACATAGTTTTCCTTCGAGGGAGTAGTCTATTTATAAATTAGAGGTCTAGATTTCCATTTGGCATGAAGCATCTAGTTTTGTAGAAAGTTTGACTCAAGAATATCCCATAAGTGTATAATTGAGAACGTGTTATTTTGATATTTTTAAGTCATGGACTAGACTAAAAAGGGGAAGGCATCTTTAAGAGGAGATGATGACCAAACCATGTGAGCTTGATTCTATTTTGAGATGCATGAAACAAAGTGTATGAGGTGGTAAATGAGCTCAAGGGACAAGTGCAAGGTAGATAAGAAGTGATATAACACTAAATTCAATAGTAGAATGGTTGAAGATGCAAGGCATTAAGGGGTTCAGGCTCAGGTTTACCATTAAGTGAAGCTAAACGATAAGTTCCTGATCCGTAAGTGTGAGTGATAATGTAAGGCTCAATCCAATTTGGAGCAAATTTACCACGTTTGCTCTTTTCTAGTTTGGTTACATGTTGATTCTCTTTGAGGACAAGATCACCAACCTTAAAGGTATGCTCATGAATTCACTTATCATAAGCATGCTTGATGCGCTTTTAATAGATTTGAAGGTAGTCAAGAGTCAGTAAGAAAATGCTCGTCAAGAAGCTCTAATTGGGCTAACCACTCTTGGCATAAATCATCATTGGTGAGAATATCCTAAAGAGATATTCTTAGGGAGGGTATTTGTATTTCGAGAGGCAAGACACCTCGGTACCATATACCAAAGAAAATGGGGTGGCATTAGTGGAGGTACGAATGTTGGTATGATAAGCCCAAAGAGCAAAGGGGATGTGATCGAGCCAATTTTTCTAGAATCGTTAACTAATTTCGGAGAATTTTGGTTAGGGTTTTGTTGAAGATTTGGCTTGACCATTTTCTTGTAGATAGTAAGGTGATGAGAAGCTAAGTTTGATACCAAAGTTGTCACAAAGGTCTTATAGCAACTTATTTTTGAAAGATTTTCCATTATCTGTTATCGGGCGATGAGGAACACCAAAACAATAGATAATGTGATGGTTGATGAACTCTACAATTTTTTCTTTTTGGTTGAAATGAGTAGAATGGCCTCCACCCATTTAGTGTAATATTCATTGTAGTGATTATCCAATGGTGACGTTGTGAAGAGGGCGGGTGAATCTCACTAATAAGGTCTAAACCCCATTGTGAGAAAGGCCAAAGATCTCGTGTGACTTGTGTAGCGGATGGCTAGGAGTATGTTGAATATTGGCATGTCGTTGACACATAACACAATGCTTAACATATTTGTAGTAGTCGTTATCAAGAGTAGGCCAAGAATAGCCTAGGTGAAGGATCCATTTGGCCACAACAAAGCCACTAAAATGTCCACCACAAATACCATCATGGACTTGTTGGATGGTATAGGTGACCTCTGCCCGGTTAAACATCGAAGGAGGATGCCATCAAAGCCACGTTTATAAAGGAGTCCCCCATGATGACATAACGAGAAACACTTTTAAGAAAATCATGTTTGCCGTTCTTGGTAAGGTCAAGTGGGAGAACAAAGGTTGTAAGGTAGTCGTGAAATTGGTGATACCAGGTATCCTGCGAATTAGCAGACACATTATTTATCATAAAAACATCCGGGGTTGAGTAAGATGGGGCAAAGAGTTGTTGGACCAAGACAAATATGTCAGAGTCGATTGGTGAGGAAGGAATTTGTGAGGCTAAGCAAGCCATAGTATCCGCAAATTTATTAGTTGAGTGGGGAATGGTTTGGATAGAATAATGAGTAAATAAGGTCAAAAGTGAATGCACGTAATGTTTTTACTTTTGAAGTTCCTCATTTTACATTGGTAGATGCCCATAGCTTGATTGACTACTAGTTGAGAGTTTCTGAAAATGTTAATAGATTTTACACCTAAGTGTAATGCAACATGGAGACCCAAAACAAGGGCCTCGTATTCCGCTGTATTATTAGTGCAGGGAAAATTGAGCCAGAATGAAAGAGGCATAGGTTCAGCGTCAAGAGGAATGAGAACAATGCCGGCCCCTCGCCGCTACTTGGCATTTGGATCCATCGAAGAAGAGGGTCATTGGATACGACTCCTCACCGAGTGAAAGAGTGGAAATGAGTTCGTCGGGGAAAGTAAAATTAGTAAATTACTCCCGGTAAAGGGGCTTCCACGAGTTGGTCTCACGATAGTTTGTCCTTTGATTGATTTCTGGTGTACAAACTCAAGGTCGAGGTCGGTGAGGAGCATAAGCCATCGGGTGATGCGTTGGTTTAGATGAGGCTTGGCGTAAATATAATGGATGGGGTCCGTGTTGGTGATGACAAAATTTTGTGATTCAGGAGGTAGTGTCGAGTTTGGTGGCCACAAATGATAGGGCTAGGCACAACTTTTCTACATGTGTATACCTAGTCTCGTAATCCACAAGAGTACGAACTTATGTAATAAACGGCTTGTTCTCGATGCTCGGAGTCACGATGTGTGAGCATGGCTCCTACAACATGGTCGGTGGCAAAAAGGTAAAGATAAAAATGGTGATTGTCTTGAGGTGGGATAAACATGGGTGGCTGCAAGAGATAGGCTTTAAGAGCCTCAAAGGCCTAGTGGCACTCTTCACTCCATTGAAAGACAATGTCCTTTTTAAGGAGATGATGAAAAGGTTGACATCGATCCAGAGTTGTGAGATGAAATGCCGGATAGATTGGAGTTTTCCCTACAAACTACGTAATTGTTTGAGGTTAGTGGGTGGGGGCATTTCTAGGATAGCTTTGACTTTAGTGGATCAACCTCGATGCCATGCAAAGAGACAATAAAACCAGGGGAGTTTTTTCTTGAAAGGACACCAAAGACACATTTCTTTGGTTGAAGATGAACACAATATTGTAACAGAAATCGAAAATAATTGTTAAAACATCGAGATGTTCACTGTGATGTTTAGATTTTCCAAGAAGATCATCGACATAATCCTCAAGGATAGTGTGCATAATGTCATGAATAATGTAAGTCATAGCCCACTGATAGGTTGCACCAGCATTCTTAAGGCCAAATGGCATGACACGATAACAGAAGGTTCCCCAAGGAGTTATGAAGGTGGTTTTATGTTGATCAGCTGGGGCTACCAAAATTTGATTGTATCCCGAGAAGCCATCCATGAGAGAAAGCATCTCATGGCCCGCAATGAGATCAACAAGTTGATCAATACTTGGTAGGGGAAGTCATCCTTCGGGCAAGTGAGGTTAAGGTCCCAGAAATCCATACATATCCGAAGTCCCCCGTTGCTTTAGTAACAGGTACGATGTTAGAAATCCATTAAGGATAATCAATAGGTAAGATGAAGGAAACAGAAAGGAGTCGTTGAAGCTCTTCTTTGACTAAGAGGGAAATGCATGGATGTATTTTTATCGTTTCTATTTAATTGGTTTGGAATCGAGTTTTAGGGTAATGTTATGGACAACAATGCTAGGATCAATTCCTGGCATGTCGGATAGGACCAAGCAAAGCTTGGTTGCGAAACGGAGGAAGGTAGTGAAGGCGGTTTGTTCGATGTGTTAAGAGATTGTCCGATCTTCACAATGTGAGGATCATCCTCTGTATGGATGTTGATTTCTATAGTCGACTCATTTAGCATGGTTTGAGTGTCGAGATGGTAAGGTGCATTGAATATAAGAGTCGTCCACACCTGGTAAGTGAGGATGGAGATGTCATCCCGGCACTTAACAACATTAATTGAAGGTGAGTCCTCTTCGATCATATCTAGATACGAAGGAAGAGAAGATGGGTCTTCATTATCGCGTTGATAAGTGAGAGGACCCGGGAAGATAGCGTTTATGAAAAAAAAATTTAGGAGGGATAGATTCGGGGTCTATCGACTCTATGGGTGATGAAGGCAAAATGGGTGATGATGGTTCGAAAGGGTGACTTCGCTGTCTTCTTGGATGCAACGGATATGCGGTGTTTTCGGTGTAGGTGGTTCGAGAATCCAAGACCACGATGATCTTTGTGTTTGCGTGTAGTTACGAGGAATGATTGTATGTCGGCCTTGTTCATAAAGAACGAATCGAATCCCTTCCAAGACAAACGTAGCGTTAGGAAGGTGAGGGTGAAACGACGATTAGTTAGATATTGAAAATCAGATTGGAAGGGAACCACACCAAGGGGAGATTCAGGGGTGACAGATGGTGTATCGACACCCCCATATGTTAGGTTGGTGTGGTAATTAGGTGGTTCATAGGGGATTACTTCCCCCACACGACGATCATAGGTAGGATGCACATGTAATGTCCGTACTCCTCTGGGTATGGAAAGTGCTAACATTATAGAGGTGATACTCCCTAGTGTAAGGCATTGAAAAACATCAACTAAGGGATCGAGGTTGGGATGTTGTTTGTGGAAAAGAAGTGGTATTTGCGTGCGGTTTCTTTGGTTGAAGGTATAGGTGCGATTGAGAAGGATGGTTGAGGTGTGGTCGAAGTAGATGGTGGGTTGGATAAATGGTTGTCTTGACCGGTACAAGAACATCATTAGGACAATATAACATATTAGTAGGTTTTTAAGGGGAGCGCCACTTTTACGGTGTAGGACTTCCCCTCATACTCAAATTTTATACATCTATATAAGGTGGAGGGAACGCATCCCATAGCCCGGATATAAGGGCGACCTAACAACATGTTGTATTGGAATTCTCCCTCAAGGACATAGAAGAGTTCAGGTAAAGTACATGGCCCTACATGAATGTTAAGGATCATGGTGCCTAAGGTAGAAGTAATAACATCATTGAATGAATGCAACATGGTGGGGTTGGCACACATGTAGCTAGAAGGGATATTCATTTGTTGGAAGGCTTTGGAAGAGATGATGTTTAGGCTAGCGCCCCCATCAATCATAACACGACGTACTCGGATGTCCCGGACGTAAGCTGAGATGAAAAGAGCGGGGTCAGGATCTTCTGCACCAAAGTCAACAATTTTATTTTCGAGAAACTAAAGGCGGTGGTTTCGGTACAGAATGAAGTGGTAGATTGTTTGGTGAGAGAAGCAACGTGGTTAGGTGTTAAGATGGAGGTAACATGCAAGGTTTCGTTAGGTAAGACCTATATCCCTCAAGGGTTTCAACGAGAGCTTGTCGATGAGATTCGAGAGGTTTGAATGAGATCATACGGTGTCATTTTTACAGTGATTGGTGAAGGCTGTTTGATCATGGTTCGGTGGGCAAACTCCATTAGAGACGGTTAGGTAGGTCCACGAATAACCACTTTAGGTGGTGGTGTGATCGGGATGGTGGACGGAGAAAGAGAGGACGTAGGTGTGCTTTCTTTAGCTTTCCCATTATTTTTCTACCCTCGAGTAGCAACACTAATCATGTTGATCTCATGAACACGAGAGGAGGAAGATGGTAGGGATAAGTCATTGTCTTTAAGAGGTGGGGTTTTAATATTGATAGGTCTTGGTGAGGCGGGGACAGGTGGTATAGGAGAGGGGATTGAAGCTAAAGGTTTCTCCCTTCGTAAGTTGTCTTTCTTAACCTTTCTATCCGAGAGAGGTGACTGATGAAGTATGGATCTCAAAGCTTTACATCCCTCTACATCATGTCCTGGTGTGTGGTGGTAAGCGCATATTTTAGACTTGTTATAACCTATAGGTCAATGTGTAGATGGATCATAGGGTCTAAGTGGGGGTAGGGAAATGGTTGCATTCTCCACCAACATATCAAGGATCTTGGCGTAAGATCCTTTGAGTGGGTCAAAGTCAGAGGAAGATGAGGCTATTGATTGGGTGGGTTTTGGTAATGTTTGGGTATGGTCGGTTTATGCGGTGGTGGTTTAGACAAGGGGTTTTGATAATTAGATTTAACTAAATGTGTCTTCTTCTGGCGTAGAAGTTATGTTTATCTAGTTAGATGATGAGGCCACAGATTACGTGGTGGCGGGAAATAACCATGGAAAAAGAGGAGTAACAAGAAAATAAATCCTTTGATGATGGAGTTCATTTAGGGTTGATAGGTGGACGGGATACTTGGGGTGACAGTGTTGATACACCCATGGATCTCTCAGTATGGGTGTAGAAGATGCAGGTCGTTTTAAAGAAAACGCAGGAGTATGATGTATTGAGGCAAGGTGGAGGGGTGAGGTCCTAATATAGAAGGTAGGTGTGATGGCGAGGGTTTTAGTTATGAAAAGGCATAGATTACACTTGGACTTTAGGGGATTTGGTTTGTCTCTTAGGTGGATGGACGACTTTATTTTTGGATAAATCTAACCATTTAGGTTGGTGTGTTAGGCTAGGTATTGGTGAAGTCCCAAGCGTAGGGGAAGGTTTGGTTAGGTTAATAGAGGTGGATGAGGTATTTAGTAGGGATGAGGGGGTGAAGATGAGGACATAGGTATTTTGAGCTATTGTAAACACCTCGGGTATATGGTAGAGGTGTCTGGATCGGTCATCTCGCATTTGAGTAGAGCATGGTGTACTCAAACGCTCCCATAGGACTTGTCTATCTTCGAGGGATGAAAATCTTCACGTGTGAATAGGAAATTTGATATGAGAGAGGTGGGTCATGGTTCTCGGTCCATTGTGGGTGTGATATAGGGGGTAAATGAGTCACTGTATCAATGGGTGTTAAGAGGTCAACCGGTCACTGAAAATATTTAGGCAATGAAGAACTAATAGGTAGGAGGGCATGTTTGAGGGGATCCGTCATGATTAAAGAATTTGGTGATGTTGGTTGAGAGGTTTCTCTTCTAAAGATGATAGAAACAAGGGTGAGCCTTCCTCTTGTATAGTAAGAGTGGTAGAAGGAGATGTTTGGGAAATAGATAAGTTAGATAACATCCACTCACAGTCTTGCGGGATGTAGTGTAAGAAGGATCATCTGTGAGAAGAGAACTCAAGGCGAGTTAATTCCTTTATGGGTAAAATAATGGCAAGGATATCATCTTGTCTTGATGGTGGTGAAGGGGGTTCGGGTCTGCGTTAGTGATGAGGCTTCATTAAGAATTTCCTCTATATAAATTTTTGGTTGGGAGTTGAAAACTGCATGGATTTCATGAACACTCTCCTCGGCTAAGATATCTTGGTTTATGTTACTGTTAGAGGAGTGGTTTGGGAATGGTTTGTTGAAGATTTTCAAATTTTGGTTAGCAAGGGCATTAGGATTATCGAGGGTTATATCCCCTGCATCAACCATTTCCTGCACTATATTTTTCAACATCTTACATTTTTCGTGACTATGTCCCTTCACGCGATGGAAGTTATAGAAGTCATTTTATTTATACCAAGAAGGTATAGCGCGGTGGAATCAAACCCGGAGTGAGGTTTAACAAGAGGTAAGGTGATAGCTACCACTTTGAGCAATTTTTCCAAGATGACACCATAAGTTTCTCCCAAGGAGTGTAATTGATGGGTTTGGCTTTATACTTATAGGTGGTTTTTGGTGGGGTATTATATGGTGCTTGGGATTTGACAATCACCACATGTACAGCTCCTTTTGATTTTGAAGCATCGATGCATGAGAATTGGTGGTATTGGGTTTGTTGGTGGAGTCTTGTGTTCAAAAATTACGGTTTTTGTTGCGCAACCACAATTTCTCTTCCTCTAAGGCTCGAATTTCTAGTTTCCGAGCCATAGTAAAGGCCTCATCAAAGGTGCGGAAAGTTTAAATTTGGAGGGTAGGAGAAATGTGCTTAGTGCAGGCCCGCGTAAAGAGTTCGATTAGTTTGGCCTGAGGCAAGGCATAAGTAAGTTGGTTGATGAGACCCCACCATCGTCCAATGAAATCTACGATAGATTCATCTTCAAATTGTCGAACGACATAGAGGTCGGTGATAGATACTTTCTTAGAAATATTAATGGAGAAATGATCCAAGAAAGATTGGGATAATTGGTTAAAAGAGAATTGAGTAAGGCGGGTCCCGATAAGGACATGGCAAAGGTGTGGAGTATTAAGGCATCGTCATGAGAAATCGAGATAGCAGTATGTCTAAATGATCGCAAGTGTTGTTGAGGATCCTCCTTACTATTAAAATGAGTAAATTTTGGTAATTCCCATTGAGGAGGATATGAATGAAGGGGGACAGAAGGATGAATAGGCTCCCAACAAACTTTCTCGTATGTCAGGGTGCTACGGCTTCCTGAAACAGAAGCCTCTAGATTTTACATCTTGTCCATCATTTGTTTGATGAAATCGGTGGTTGGATGAGATGATGAATGCGGTTGTTGTAAACGGATGAGGATTGGGCAAGAGCCACCACTAAACAATGGTGGGGTTAAATGTTGATAAGGTATTGAGGATGAATATGTTGAGGGACCGAATAGGGATGTCCTATATAAGATGTTGAAGCCATAGGATAAGTGTGTGGGAATGAAAAGGTGGACGGAGCTTGAGAAGGAAAGCTCGTGTGGATAGGTGGTAGAGAGAAAGTTATGAAGGAGAGCGATGCAGAGAGACGAGTAGGAGCATGATCAACTGTAATGATATGTGGGGCCCTAGATTAACCAAAGGAAAGCCAATCATGCCGCATGAACCTTCAAGCCACCGAGTTGGGAGACGGGGCTAAGGATGAAGAAGGTAAGGCGAGGTATTAGGTGGAGAAGGAGCTAAATGAGCAGCTATACTAATTGGCATACCCACGAGAAGTTGACCGTCGGGTGAATGGTCGGGGGTATGAGACAAATAGTACTGTCTTACTGCATAACGCTAGGATTAGCATCCAAAAACTTCACAAATTCCTTATCTCCTATAGGGATTTTGGGAACTTCACCGGTGTCCATAGGATTCCCCATAGGATGTGAAGGGGGTGATTTAGGTAAATGCACGGAACATGCATGTGAAACCATGACTGTGACTTGTTTCCAAGTGATAACAACCATGGACAAGAGTACACAGTAGGGATTCAATCTATCAGGAACAGAAATAGCCACAAAATGTTGGAATTGGTAGGTTGTTTGTTTCGGAAGCTGTGAAAGACAAGAACCGATATCGGTCTGATAATCGATGTTACTTATCAGTAGCGTGTCGGTTAGTTAACCGATGTTAGTATAATAGGACCGGTGTAAGAAGCTGCTGATTTGGGGTTAACAATTTTTAGTATACCTACCAAACTATTCTCAAGTGATCAAAACAAACAATGTATGACGAGAAAATAGAACTAAAAACAAGCAAGATTGACAAGCAAATCAAGAGACTAACCGTAGGATTAGTTTTAATTATTGTGGGCTTATGCCTTAGATGCAAGATGATGTCAATCCTAAACAAAAGACTTAAGGGAAATGTTAAGTTTGTTTTGGCTTATAAGGTTACCTCAATCGGGTGGAGGAATACCACGGAAAAGGGGGATGTTTGAGCTGTACATTGTGTTGATTATGATGTGATTTCTTATGTGTTGTGCGGTGAAAGTAAGATTAATTTCTTGTCAATACCGTAGATATCACCCCACACGTGTATGACACTGTTACTTAATCTATGTTCACTAAAATTGAAAATAGAAAACAAGAATATGATGCACGTGTTTTAAATCCAAATTGAAAATGATATTCAATGAAGCAAAGGAGATTACTTTCACTAATGCAAAGATGTGAAAGCAAGTCAAAATCTATTTACCAAAATGACAAAATATTTTGTGAATATTTAGCGAAACAAACAGCAAGTATGCTCCCTATATGAAAGCAAGAAAGAAAGAAAGAAACCGGAAATGGGTCCCACCAGGCGTGCCAAAATGTTTCACACAGAATGTTTCCATTCTTAGAATAGAGTTTCTTCTATCCTTTCATTCTCTTGAGAAACAGATAAGGGTTAGGGCTAGGAGGAATACCTATTGAATGTTGGGAGGGTGTGCACGTACCGTAGAGAGAGATCAGATCGATTGCGAAGAACTCCTTTTTGTCTAGGAAGGACTACCTACAAGTAAGAATACAAGACCACCAGATTTTAGTTAGACAATAAATGAGGGAACTGCCTTGGGCTAGGAAATATTGGACTTCCTTTTGAAGGTGGTCAGTTCCCCTCTTAATACGAATTAACACAAATTCTAACAAAGAAATTATTGCAAAATGAAAATTTAATTACCTCGTTAAAAACAATAGAGGAAGGGCTGGTTTTGGTTTGAGTCACAAGTGACCGATACCAATCACCGTACAACCGATCATGTGGTTGACACAGGTCTGGCCATTCTTGATAACCGATATCGGTAGGGGCGTGATTTAGGGCTTTTATTGAAGGTTGGCTATGAGGTGGTTATGGTGTTTATAAGGCTAGTAAATGATTAAGGATAAGCCATGAGGTGATGGAGAAGACTCGAGAGAGTATGGAGGCTATTCTTGGGGAAATGTAAGGGTAGAGGAATGATAGTTAGATGTAGGGTGTTACCGGGTAGTAGATCTAGGAGTAGACTTATAATTATTGTGATTCAATGTTTGAAATGTTATTAAAAGAAGGTACAAGACACTACTTACTAGTTCTGATGAAGATACAGGTCCAAGGACGTGTGATGACGAAGGCGCGGGCTCAAGTGGGATGATTCGACAATCAAAAGTGAGCTATCTTCTCTCCCAATGCTTGGATGAGTGTCACCGAGCTCACATGGTTACTCGGTTGTAGTCTTGGGCTTGATGTCCTTCTCTACAAACTCTTATCTTTCCTTTACTTGTCTCTACTCTGCCAAGTGAATCCTGAATCTTTCCAAAATGAATTATGATCCTTTGTTTTTGGTTGGGGAGGCCATTTACGAGGAACCAATGGCGGTTACGTAACCGATGCCATTCAAGTAGGAACCATTGTCGGTTAAGTCAAAGTGGGCTATTTTTAGTAAGATAGCCAAATTTCCCTCCTTTTCTCCCGAGGGATTAGTTGTGGGCTTGGTCAAATCATTATTAGGCTGGTTTTGGTGCGGGTGAGGAGTAATTAGTCATGGGTGTGGATGTAGACCAAGTTATAGGTCTTAATTAGGTTAATTTAGGGTTAGGGCTAGGTCATGGTGAGGTGGCAAAATGAGGTGGCAGGTTTGGAGATGTGGATTTATTAATTATAAAGTAATTAATAAATAATTGTGTAGGGTTTAGGTGGTGAGGTTAGGTTGTGAAATGAGATGTGGGGCACAGGGTGTCGTAAGACATAAATTTGGTGTCTACATATTGTGAAATTGAATTTCTCCTTTTGGGGTTGAGTAAAAATGATGTGGCATCCCACTTGGAATCCACATCATCCTCTCCCTCCCTCTCCTTTAAAATTCAAATTTTTCCTTTGTTTATGGTTGTTGAAAACTTTTCTCTCTCATCGTTGGGGTCGAATTTTCAATGTTGTTGTGTTTTAAAAATCTCTGTTGAAAAAGGAAAATTCGTGTGGGAGAAAAATATAGTATTATGTTCCTTGTAATTATTAAAACTTAAAATGTCAAATGTTTCTTTATTGTTTTTAATGAGAATATGGGTAAATTAATTGTTTAGACAAGATTTGACAAGCTTTCCGTGTTTGGAAGTAGCAATTGGATTAGTATAGTTGTTAATGAAAGAACTTTGTTCTTCTAAAAATTTGGCATTGAATAATCAAATAAATGTATAGTTCAGATCTACAACTTATAATTAGATATGAAACATTATAATTCAGATGTAATAAGTCCTAATAAACTCAATTTGACCTCAACATTTAAGAAAGACATTTTAGAACTTCATAAAAATCAATTTTAGAACTTACTCAACTGTTTTCTGTCAAAAGATGTAAAATATATCAAATGCAACTCAATCCACAAATTGAACCTTAAGAATACTCTGAAACTTACCCAATATCATTCCTCCATGTTCAATTTACATGTTGAGAAGAAGAAAAATCAAAATTGAATAAATCTTACAAGTTGGAAAAATTGCCAGTTTTAAATTTTAAACCCTGTAGATCAATTTCTTAAAATTGACCACCAAACTTCATAAAAATCCTAAATTAATTATTTCTTTGCAAAGAGGACTCGAGAGCTTTCCAGAAAGTCCTTTTTTTCCAAAAATGGTGTTTCCTATCAAAAGTTATGGTCATTTGAAATTTTTACTTCAAAATGACAATCCAAAAATAAATTTAACTTTATTAAAATCAAAATTTAACCTTTGGAAAATTTCCCCTAAATTCTACCACCCCGTAAGCTTCTTAGCCAATCATGTGTCACCATGTGGCACCTGGAAGGGGTGAACTTTATTGAAAACTTAACTTTTGAAAAATTTCCTTTGGGAAAAATTTTCAAATTTTCTCTGCATTTCCAGCGGCCCCACACCCAATCACGTTCGACATGTGGCTTGGTGAGAGTGTTAAAGGAAATTTGAAAACTTAATGTTATCCAAAATGAGCCCCTAGCTCATTTTTTTTTGGCTAAATCCCTTCATTCTTTCCTCTCTTGTGACTCAGTCATAATTTTTTATCTTTCAAGCACTAAAACCTTCTAGGAATGGCACCATTGGATAGAGCTCTTTCTCAACTTTAAAGAAAGGTAAAGTTTTCTTCCTAACCCCATGTATTTTTGAAGTAATGGCTCAACGCAGATTTTTTGTGGGAAATTTTCCCTAGACAGTCCCACCGGCTAATCAAAATCTGCCACGTCGACATCGAAGCAATTAGTAAGAGGGAGAAATTTTTTGGATTTTTACTAAGTGTTGGCGCAATGGGAAATTTTACCATGGAAAGCCTAAGCCAATGGAAGGAGGCCACATGTCCTCGGAAGGGCAGAGGTAGAGGTAAACTTGAAATTTTACCAAGTTTTGGCGGGGTTGAAAAGGATTTTTGGCCCGATAGCACACTTTGAGAATAAGATGCGGCCACGTGTCCAGTGGGGAGAAGTTGGGAAAATTTCCCAAGGGTTGGCACAAGTAAATTTTTCACCCCAAGGCCCGCATCCAATAGCATGGCACCACGTGTCCTTGGGGTCGGGGATCGGAAGCACAAAAGGATTTTTTTCCTTTTTGTCCAAGTTTGGAAAATTTCAAAAGTAATACCCGCCCCCAAAAACCCGAGCCAATACGAGAAGGCCATGTGTCCCACGGGCGTAGGGGGTTGAGCCATCGGGAAGAAGTCGGGAAAATTTCCCAAATGTTAGCGCAAAGAAAATTCTTGGCCCCAAGGCCCACCAACCAATTGAATGACACCACGTATCCTCAAGTTGGCAGAGTGCGGGGAAAAGTTAGGAATTTTTCCTAAGGCAAATCAAAGGGAAATATTGAAGGGAAAGCCTACCCCCTAAAGCCCAAGCCAATAGGATTATACCACGTGTCCACGTGGCAGAAAAAACACAAGGGAAGCCCATAGGGAAAAATGAACATGGAAAGCTTACATCTAATAGCATTGCACCACGTGTCGGCCAGGGGAAGATGGTCAACAGTGATGAATAAGTTGAGAGCAAATGCTCGCGGTGAATCATATTGCACCACGTGTCCTCGGGTCATCCAGCCAGCGGAGATTTTTTGAAAAATTTTCCAAAGGCCAAAATGATGGAAAATGAATCATGAAGGGCCCACAATGAATCAAATCATGCCATGTGTCACTAGAGCAACGGGTGCATAGATTTTTGAGGAAATTTTCCAAAATGCAAAAAGTGGGAAAATTTCAAATTTTCGGCCCGTCAACACATTTTGGCCCTGTTTTGCACTAAATTTTTAGAGGGGAATAACTTTCAATCTAGGGCTTAGTTTCTTAAATTATTTATATAAATAGAAAGTTGGTGAAATTCTCTACATGATTTTGGGCTCAATTTTTTGTTTTGATGGATTTTGAAGGGAGAAAATTGGAAAACACCTATGGCACATGGAAATCAACAGAAATGACGTTTCAACCACCATTTTTAATGAAATATGGCTTGCATTCTCTCCCAGTATGGTTAAAAATGTCAGGGAATGGACTTTTGAGGGTGCCCATGTTGTTTTAATACCATTTGGTTAGTGGTTGAAGCATCTTTCATGTTTTCCCGTGTTTCTCTCTCCTGAGCTCGAATTTGCATTGTAAAAGCCAGAATGGGCTCATTTTTTAAAAGTTAGACATTTTTTCTAGCTCTACAACTTCCCTTTTCTTCCTCATCAGGTAGATTTGTGGAAATTTTTACCTTTTCATGCAAATACAACATCTCTTTTGCCTCTTGGTCATTGTAATGCACTGTATTGGACCTGGAATGATAATGTATGCTCTGTGATTAAAATTTTCTCAATCCTTTCATATGTTTATCATTGTTTCCTGATCTTTCATTACATTTTGGCAATTTGTGCATGTTTTGTGCTATATTTTCTTGTGGATTGTGTATGTTTTACAGTAGCAGGTGTCTACTACTCCTTTGGTGCATCACCTTATTTAGACTAGGTTTATTTTTGCATTTTCTCAACCCTGTCTCCTTGGAAAAGTTTGATTAAGTTATAGGTAAACCCTCTGCAGAATGTCATGCACACTTGAACAGAGGAGTTGAGGAACCAACCTCTAATCTGGAGATTCTTTTCCCACTTTTACAAGTCCCACACTTGGGGAAAAGATTCAATGTTGTGCAATCACACTGGATGCTAAAATGTCAAACTAGAAATATGATAGAACATCCAGAGGGTGCTGCTGATTTGCACTAACAGTTTTGGCATGCCTAGTGGGACCTTAGAGGTCTTCATCTTCATTGCAAAAAATAGATGTGCATTTTTGCAAGTTTCTTGCTTAAAAGAGCCCTGAATTACACATCTGGTGACTCCAGGAAGAAGAATCAACTGGTTTTAGCAGTCCAGACCTGAAAAACTCATGAGAAGAATCTCCACAAGGTCAAGAGTTGGAGAAGAAGAAGTTTTGTTTGAGTATCTACAATTATCTCCAAGAAGAAGACAAAGAGGGAGGAGAATTCAAAGGTATCCATCTCCACCAAATAGAACTCTATCAAGTCCTCCACCTGGTAGACCTTTCATCCAATTAACAAGGGTTCTAAGGCCAATCGGAATGACACAACACAACCCATATGTCAAGTTCACTGGCAGCAACCCACTTTCTCTCAAGCAAAATCCAATCCCAGTTGTAAAATTGAAGAACATTCCATACTTTCTTGGAGAGAATCGGACCACTCAGTGATCATGTCAAGGATATTGCTAATATTTGTGTAATCCATGAGATTGATGAGATGCAAGTTCTTTGTCAAACCTGTTGGCTTCTTCATTCAAAGGAAAGCCTTGCGGTGGTTCGGAGCCATGTTTTAGGATCTATTCAAAATTGGAACCAATTATGTATAGCCCTCTATGAGCAGTTTGGAGAAAAGGGAGATAACTTGTCCCTTTTGGAACAATTGACAACTATCAAGAGAGCTCCCAATGAGCAGCTGACTGACTTCAACTTTAGATTTCAAAGGACTTGGGAGAGAATTCCAATGGCAGTAAGGCCAACAGCAGAAGGTTCTTTTCTATATTACCTTAAAGCTTTAAATTCTAATATTTCTATGTTAATTAAATCCATGGGAGGCACAACTATCCTTGTTGCTTATAGCATTTCCATTAGGGCTGAAAATTACCTGATTCAAGCTGGTAAGCTAGCTCCTAGGCCTCCAATGCCATTGTATCCAAATTTAGAAAGTCCAAGCACTAGTCAAGCACCTATTTTAGCTCCTATTCCCACCCCTAGAAATCAGAATTCAAGTGAAGCTTCTACTTCATCTTCTAGTGCCTCAAATGAACTTCAAGAAGTCATGAAGTAATTACAAAATTTAGGTAATGAGCTGGTTACACTCAAGAGGCAGCAAGCCCAAAGTTTTAGACCTTTTTATCATCCTCATGTTCAGCCTAACAGGAAGCCATATTAGCCTCAACAACCACCCAATCCATCTACAAATCAAAATCAAGCAAGGCCTCCTGCCAACAGACCATTTCAGCCCTATAATCCCAATGCTACATCTGCCTCTAAAGCACTAGTGCCAATACAAAACAACATAGCTCAAGAGTATGACTGGTGTTTCCCATGTAAAGAACCTTACAACCAGTCTATGTGCTTCAGTGGTGCTCTAAATCAATCCTTAATGGTAACAATAGCTGGTGTGGAGGGTGAAGGGAGTCAAGGAGATAACCAGCAACAAGAAACATCCCAGCAACAATCAGCTCCAAATGATACCACACTTGTAAATTGGTAGGAAGAAGACTTTTGTGGTATGAATCAAACAATCTCTCAAAGTGTTACAGCCAACACAAGGTCAAAAATAAGAAATTTTGGTGAAGGACAACCATTGGCTCCAAGTAATCCACAACCTTCTATCACTCCATAGACTGTTGGCAAACAAAATGCAGTTCCAAGCATGCAAGGACCACCCAAACCAGCTCCTAAACCAACTCAGATGCCAGTTGTTACTGCCCATGTGCAAGGAATGAATGTGCAGGCCAAAGGGAAATAGAGAGATGCTTCATCTCCATTCAACATCATTGATTATATGAAGAAGACAAATGTAAACATATCAATGTGGGAATCACTATCCATCCCAGCCAAAGAGATTTGCTACAAGCTGCCATGAAGGACTAGTCAACTTCAAATCATCAGGTCCAAATGCAAGAGAAGGTACTCACAAATGCTGCCCAGCCTAAAGGGAATCATGGAGGACAACAAGGTAAAATGTTGAAGCCCCCTCCATTCTATGTTTCATTGATCATTGGAGACCAATTAGTGCACAACTACATGATTGATTATGGGGCAAGTAGTTCAGTAATGCCCAAGCAAATTTCTGATCGAGTTGGGGCTCCAATATGAAGTCATATCCAAAGGGGTAGTGCAATTGGATGAGGGCAAAGAGTGACAAATAGTAGGAGTGATTAAAAACGTGAGTCTTACCTTGCATGCATTCCCCAACGTTGTTGTCTTGCAAGATGTCTCGAGTGATAGATCTTCCACCACTCTTTGCCCTATGTTTGTCAAGGGATTTCATAGCTCAGATTGGAGGTTACTTATCTACTAATTGGTCACACATGTTGTTCAAAAAAGGTATGGAACCAAAGCCACAATCAGGTCTGAACCTATTGCAAAATTCCACATTGAGCCTCACACACCAAGCCAAATCAATACCAATTGTTCAGTGTTTGATCAAGAGGACTACCCAAGCACTCGATGAAGCCAACACCAAGGTTGGAAACATCCCGATTTGAATCTTGATGAATGGGCAAGCAAAGTGCATGCTTTTGATCCTTATCAAGAAATAGAGGAATTTGAGCTAGGAGTCTATTGCGTGCATGAAGAAAATTAGCCTATTCCTAGCATCACTAAGCCGAGATCACAAGGATGACAATGAGGTGTGGTAGTTTTTCTTTGATGGATAAATAAGTAGACAAGGTGCAAGAGGGGGAGATATGTTTGTTTCACCTCAAGGATTCAAGTACTATTCAGCTTTTAGATTTCAGTTTGCATGTTCTAATAACACTGCTGAATATGAAGATTTGATAAAAGGATTGCATTGGTCAATCAAGAGAGGAATAAAGAACTTACAAGTCTTTGGTGATAGTGAGTTGATTGTCAACCAAGTTAAAGGGCAGCATGCTGCCTAAGAACGATCTACTCAAGTGCTACAAAAACGAGTGTGGGACCTCATTGAATATTTTTAGGGTTTTAGTATCAAATCCATCCCTAGAAAGGAGAACCAAGATATTGACAGGCTTGCAGCAGTTGGAGAAGCCTTTGATGTTGTTGAAAGCATCAAGAAAGATAAAGTACAACCAAACATTCATGTGATTGTAAGGCCTTCAGTGCCAGAAAACAATGTAAGTTGGAAAGTGTTTGAAAATGATCAAAAATCATCCATTTCTTGCAAGAAGAGGCTGAGTTCTTAGCTAAAAATCAAGAAAAGTTAGAACAGTAGTATGGTGATCAAGTGGTACAACTGAGAACTAGAAAACTACCAAAGGGACTTGTCACTTTGGAGTCCATTTTCAATCCTAATGATCAGTTTAGGAAGGATAAAGAAAACATCCAAGTCAAGGGAGAAGATTTAGTGCCCATCTTGGTGGAAGAAGGAAAATCACTCCAAGTTAGTAAAGTGACAACTAAGCAAGAAAGGTATGAGTTCATACAACTTTGTCAAGAATTCCCCAACATGTTTTCTTGGAGCTATGAGGATTTGAAAGGCTTCAATCCCAAGTTAGCTCAACACACTATTGAATTGGACCCAAGTGTTAAACCCATCAGGCAAAAAAAAGGCTAGTCAATCCACACATGGAGCCTCTCATGAGAAGGGAATTGAATAAGTTGATAGAGGTAAGTATCATATTTCCTATCAAGTATTCTAGTTGGGTAGCCAACTTGGTTCCAGTTAGAAAGAAGAGTGGAGAAATCAAATTGTGTGTTGACTTCATAGATTTGAATAGATAATCTCTCAAGGATCATTACCCACTTCCTTCTATGGAGCAGATTTTGCAAGTTATTACTAGCTCTGAAAGGTTTTCATTGCTTGATGGCTATTCAGGGTACAATCAGATCATGGTGAAGGAAGAGGATCAGTTCAAGACAACCTTCACAACCAAATGGGGGACTTATGCATATAGAAAAATGCCATTTGGGCTGTCCAATGCTGGAGCTACATTCCAAAGGGCAATGGACATGGTGTTCAAGGATTTGATTAACAAAATGGTGCTGATATATCTAGATGATATCACTATTTTTTCAAAAATGTAGCAAACCATCTCTTTCATTTGAGACAAGTGTTCCAAAGGTGTAAAAGATTTGGGGTATCGTTAAATCCCCAAAAGTGTATTTTTCTAGCTCATGAAGGAAAGCTCCTCGGCCACATTGTCTCCAAAGAAGGGTTAGAAATTGATCCGAAAGAGTTGAAGCCATAAGAGCACTACTATTGCCAAGCCACAAGAAAGCCCTCAAAATTTTTTTGGGAAGGATAAATTTTGTTCGGAGGTTTGTCCCAAACTTTGCAGCCCTAGTCAAGCATATCACCAAGATGTTAAAGAAAAGCATAGCTTTCAAATGGACAGTAGAAGGCAAGGAAAGTTTTGAAGAAATCAAAGAGGCCATCTCACAAGCTCCAACTCTCATTAACCCATATTTCTCCAAGGATTTCATCCTCTATGCATTTGGGGTGATGATACTATTTCTGCAATTTTGGTACATCGAGAAAAAGACAATAATGAGAAGCCAATTTCTTTCTTCAACCAAATCCTGGAGGACTATGAGGTGAGATATTCTTTCATTGAGAAGCATGTTCTTGCAGTGATTAGGAGCTTGAAGAAATTTAAAAATATAGTATCAAACAACAAGGTTCAACTTCTAGTTTCTCATGTGGGAGTCAAAGACTTCCTCCTAAATAAAGACCTAAATGAAAAGAGAGTAGGGTGGATTACTCATGTCATGGAGTATGACATTGAGATCAAAGTCACCAAGTTGTTCGAGGAAAAGGATTGTGTGAGAAGCTAGTCTTGAACAAACAAATGGAAGCATGCAATGAGAAAGAGGTTGTTTTGGCATTACAAGACAACCATGAATAAGAAAGCACTCAAGAAGAAAATGATGGTGTCCTCACTCCTTGCTAGACCCGAGACATAATGCACTTTCTACACACATGCCTATGCCCTCTAGAGATGAATAAAACCAAAAGGAGACACTTCAGATTGTAGGCTATCCCATATGCCCTCATTGATGGTGTTTCATTCAAAAGAGATGTGAATGGAGTTATGTTAAGATGCATTGGTACCAATCAGATTCACAGAGTGTTGGAAGAGTTCCATGGTGGATCAATGGGGGTCATTTTACACCAAGGGGGTCATTTTTATTGCACCAAGAGTGACATCTCTCAAGATCATGAGGGTTGGCTATTATTGGCCTAATATTTTCAGCTGACCATTTATGCAATGGGGTTTATAATTCATTGGAGTCATTAGATCAAGAGGTGCATTAATTGTGCATTCTTCAGGCGGGCACTAAGGAGAGACTAGCTGCCCTTCCATTTGCATCCAATTTCAGTTAACCAGCCATTTATGCAATGGGGTTTAGGTGTCCCAAGTAATGGAGAAGGATCAAGCTTTTAATCAAGAAGACCTTTGATAGAAAGGCTAAGGACTTGAGTTGCCAACATTGGAACTCATGATAGATCTTTCCAAGTTGGGGATCTAGTGTTAAAATGGGATGCCCATGGAGGTTAGGTATGCGAAATGGAGCTCCAAGCAAAATCAAGGGAGGCATTCAAAATTTGATGCCATTTGGAGTGGCCCCTACATGGTCAAAAAGTGTAAGGACAACAATTCCTTCCAATTGTCCACATTGGATGGTGAATAATTGTAAATTCCAGTCATTGGAATCCATCTAAAGCATTGCTATTGAAGGAAATTCTCCACCTTGTACATATTAGTTTAGGTTTTCATTCCTCCAAGTGCTTATGCACATTGTTTTGTTATATTTTAGCTTTGCTTTCCCTAAGTGCTTTGGCACAGGCTTGCTATTCTAGGAATGTGTTTTGCAGGATTTTCTCCAATCAGATGGTGTTCTACCCTCCATCTTCCTTCCTAAATTGTTCTAATTAGTTGGGGTACCAAGTAGAGAATTTGATGACTCCATGCCCAATGGATTGCTTGAAATTGACAACTTCACCCAACAGTAAATGACCCCTTGAGTCAACAAAATTGTTATCCAAAATGAGCCCCTTGCTCATTTTTTTAGCTAACTCCCTTCATTCTTTCCTCTCTTGTGCCTCAGTCATAATTTTTATCTTTCAGAACTCAAAACCTTTTGGAAATGGCACCATTGGATAGAGCTCTTTCTCAACTTTCTAGAAAGGTAAAGTTTTCTTCCTAACTCCATGTATTTTTGAAGTTATGGCTCGGTGGAGTTTTTGTGGGAAATTTTCCCTAGACAGTCCCACCGGCCAATCAGAAGCCACCACGTCGGCATCGGAGCAATCGGGAGGAGGGAGAATTTTTTTGGATTTTTACCAAGTGTTGGCGCAATGGGAAATTTTCCCATGGAAATCTGAGCCAATGGAAGGAGGCCACGTGTCCTCGGAAGGGCGAGAGGTGGAGGTAAACTTGAAATTTTTACCAAGTGTTTGGTGGGGTTTAGAAAGGAATTTTTAGCCCGATGGCCCACCGGTGAATAAGATGTGGCCACGTGTCTAGGCGGGGAGAAGTTGGGAAAATTTCCCAAGGGTTGGCATAAGTAAATTTTTACCCTAAGGCCCGCGTCCAATATCCTGGTGCCACGTGTCCTCGGGGGGTTGGGGTCGAAAGGATGAAAGGATTTTTTCCTTTTCACCCAAGTTTAGAAAATTTCAAAAGCAAGGCCCGCCCCCAAAACCCGAGCCAATACGAGGAGGCCACATGTCCCATGGGGCATCGGGGGTTGAACCGAGTGGGAAGAAGTTGGGAAAATTTCCCAAATGTTAGCGCAAAGAAAATTCTTGGCCCCAAGGCCCACCAACCAATTGAAAGAAGCCACGTGTCCTCGGCCAACAGAGTGCGGGGAAAATTGGGAATTTTTCCCAAGGCAAATCAAAGGGAAATATTGAAGGGGAAATCCCACCCCCAAAGCCCAAGCCAATAGGATTATGCCACATGTCCACATGGTAGCAAAAAAACAAGGGAAGCCCGTAGGGAAAAATGAACATGGAAAGCCCGCATCTAATAGCATTGCACCACGTGTCTAGCCCAGGGAAGATGGTCAAAAGTGACAGATAAGTTAAGAGAAAATTCCCATGGCAAATCAAATCGTGCCATGTGTGCTCGGGTCATCTAGCCAACGGAGAGTTTTGGAAAATTTTCCAAAGGCCGAAATGATGGAAAATGAAGCTTGAAGGGCCTACAATGAATCAAATCATGCCATGTGTCACCAGAGCGGTGGCGTGCGGAGATTTTCCAGGAAATTTTCCAAAATGCAAAAAGTGGGAAAATTTCAAATTTTCAGCCCTTGAACCCATTTTGGCCTGTTTTGCCCTAAATTTTCGAGGGGGAACAAATTTTGATCCAAGGCTCAGTTTCTTGCATTCTTTATATCAATAGAAAGATGGAGAAATTATCTACATGATTCTGGGCTCAATTTTTGTGTTTTGATGGAGTTTGAAGGGAGAAAATTGGAAAACACCTCTAGCACGTGGAAATCAACAGAAATGACGTTTCAACCACCATTTTTAATGAAATATGGCTCGCATTCTCTCCCATTATGGTCAAAATGTCAGGGAATGGAATTTTGAGGGTTCCCATGTTGTTTTAATACCATTTGGTCAGTAGTTGAAGCATATTTTATGTTTTCCCATGTTTCTCTCTCCTGAGCTTGAATTTGCATTGTAAAGCCAGAATGGGCTCATTTTTAAAAAGAGAGGTTAGACATTTTTTCTGGCTCTGCAACTTCCCTTTTCTTCCTCATCAAGTAGATTTGTGGAAATTTTTACCTTTTCATGCAAATACAACATCTCTTTTTGCCTCTTGGTCATTGTAATGCACTGTATTGGACCTGGAATGATAATGTATGCTTTGTGATTAAAATTTTCAATCCTTTCATATGTTTATCATTGTTTCCTGATCTTTCATTACATTTTGGCAATTTGTGCATGTTTTATGTTGTATTTTCTTATGGATTGTGTATGTTTTGCAGTAGCAGGTGTCTACTACTCCTTTGGTGCATCACCTTATTTAGACTAGGTTTATTTTTGCATTTTCTCAACCCTGTCTCCTTGGAAAAATTTGATTAAGTTATAGGTAAACCCTTTACTGAGAATGTCATGCACACTTGAACAAGGGAGTTGAGGAACCAACCTCTAATCTGGAGATTCTTTTCCCACTTTTACAAGTCCCACACTTGGGGAAAATATTTAATGTTGTGCAATCACATTGGATGCTAAAATGTCAAACTAGAAATCTGATAGAACATCCAGAGGGTGCTACTGATTTGCACTAACACTTAAATTTTAGCCTTTTGGGAAAATTTTAAATTTTCTCCGTGGCCTTGCACCCCCACAATGAATCGAGCATTGACATGTGTCTTGGTGGGCGCACGAGCCTGCGTGAGTTGTTTGGATTTTTAAACCTTTTGGCACAAAATTTTAATTCCCTCCGCCACTCCTTCGACCCGCGTCCCCAATCACGGGATGCCACTTGGAATTTCTTGAAGATGGCAGAGGAGGAAAGAAAAATTTTCCTTTAGAAAATTTAGGTTTGGATTTAGGGAAAAATTCCCAAATGTTCCCGTCGCCAATAAGCTCTCAACACGTGGCATGGGGATTCCTTGGCGGAGGCGCACGTCATTTTTCACCATTGGGAATTTTGTATAAAAATTTCTAAATTTTTATGGCCCTACCGGTCTTCGTCTCCCCATGCCAATCAGAAAGTACCATGTGTCCCCATCATCGCCCGTGGAGTTGTTTTGCACCTTGCGCCTATGGAAGGGAAAATTTCTCCCTGAAACTCCACTGCCCCATAACTTGAGTTTTACAAGGAGTTAAAGGACTTATTTATATGGTTGGAAAGGTGAGGAAATTTACTATCTAATGAGCATGATTTAGGATTTTTTTATGAATCTAAGTGTGTGAAAAATCAATTTGAATCCTGTAATCCTGTTAGGGTAGGGAGGAGTGAGAATTTACTCTCCTAACCTAAGTGATGAATTTTGACTTCTTGTCAGCTCTTGTACCTTGTTGTTGTTTGTTACTTGGAGAAATTTTTGTAAGTTAGCATTGCTTGTTAATCCTTATCTAGTTGCACTAACTATGATCTTGTAACCTTCTTTTCTTACACCTTTAAAAAAATTCATTCCATAATTTTTTTCCTAGCTAAACCTAGTTTGTTTCTTGGTCTCAAGTGGTAGTTGAAGGGCATTACACATTTACTGAGTGTATCCTTATTAGGGGTTTCCCTGGGGATATTAGTGAGAAGTGGAGTTTTTAGTTTGTCCTGAGGACCTCCCCCTTTGATAACTCTACTTCTTGTATTATGTTCCTTTTCTGTGCAACTACTGCATTCATCAATAGTTTCCTATCTTCCTCAAAATGTATTCCCCCATCATACTTCTTAATCATTAAGGCCCTTAAGTATTCAAAATCATGATTAGGTAAATCAAAATTCTAAACCATATCAATCTCAACACCATTATCATGTGAAATAGGCAATACTCGGTGAATGCAATCCCAAAAACTTTGAACAGTTATGACACTTATTAACTCAGTTGAAGTAGCCCTCTGTTGTGAACTTTCCAGCATTCCATCATGCACACATCACCATAAGCTTCATCTTCATTCAAATATTTAATATATTTACTTGAATCACATGGGAATGTGGTAGGAAACACTTGTCACACTAATCAATAATGTGGGCTTCTTCCATTGTAGAAGCCACGAAGTCAAAGGATTGGGGACTAATTTTTTTCTCTCTAAGTTGTGATTACATAATACCCGATCCCATGGGCCCCTTTCCTCTGTCATCTGATCTGTGATCATTCCTAGGATGATTTCCAAATATATCCTAGTTTTTGGTTTATACTAACCTTGAGATCTCTTTCCTATCCCTTTTTAGCTCTGGAAAACTTGTACAATATTTCTTTAACCGCCTAGCTAAATTCTTCACAACCTCCTCTAGATCAACTGCTTTGTTCACCTGAGGTCTATCAAGATTAATCAATTTGAAACCCTCTCTCTTAGGAGGTTTTCCAACTACCTTGATATTATTTTCAATTTTCAAGGCCATAGTGAAAGCCTACCTTAATGTTCTAGGGTTCTTGTCTCTTAAGTAGTAGGCAACCTTTTTGTCAAAAGCATCAAAATATTTGATTAAACAAGACTCATCACTTGGCCTCAGGATTATGGGTAATCTATTTAGAGTCTTATTGAATCTGGTATTAAAATCTTGGATAGACTCATTAGGATTATTTTTAATATTTTCAAACTCAGACAAAAGGAACCTTGGGTCAGTCTTATCCCCATACTATAATCTGAAAGCATTTTTCATCTCAATCCATAATTATATTGAATTTTCTGGAAAAATATTTATACCAATCACATGCATCCTCTTCAAGAGTATGAATGAATAATTTTATGTACACATCCTCATACTCAATTTCAAAATATTCCATCATGTTAACAAAAAGTCTCAAATGTTGATCCCCAGTAATGGCATTATTTCCTTGAAATTTAGGCAGCTTGTTCCTCACATCTTGGGGTACAACATTAGGATACCCAACCATGCCTCTAAAATTTATCGGTCCAAAAGTATTGACAACAAAAGGAGGTCTAGGTGGAGGCTGAGCCATATTATCTTGAGGAGGTGATCCTATAGGAGAATCAAAATGATAGGGGACCAAGGGCCTTTAGAGCACAGGAGTATAACTTTCCAAGTAAATATCCTCTAATGATTCAGTTTTGTGAAACACCCTATCACCTGGATAATGAAGGGAAAAAATGGGGATATGTTTTTCAGACACAAATGATGGCCCTTCACTAGTTGGAGAATTTAGTTTTTTATGAGGGCTATTTGATTCAGAATTATCTGAAGATGTAGGGTAGTCCTCAACTATAGGTTGATCACCTTCCAGAACTGGTACTACCTTTTCTTTTGACTCTTGACTTCCCAATACTCTCCAAACTCATCTTCCTTCTGAATTTTCCTTCCCAAGCTCTGGAAATAACTTTCTAGTAGGATCCCTAGTAAAGAAAGATCTTCTTCCTTCCATCTTTGTGAATATTAATGACAAAATTACTTGACAAAGATTTAAGACACTGGTAATTTCCAAGAATTGTAAACTAATACGAGTCATCACTAGGGATTTTCACCTTATATTTGCTAAAGCACTGTAAGTAATTTGTCAACCGTTTGCCATCACTCAATTTCTACAAAGGTTGATGGATCTGATAATCCTTTGTCAATATTTATCAATATCCACATGATCTAGTGCAACATTTACTAAAACCAGAAAATATTACACATGTAACATTCCCAATTTAAGAATTTAGAAACAAGGGGATTTTTTTAATACATAATGTTCTCTATTATAAATAATCATAATTTAGAACACAAATTCCATGCTAATCAATCTCATAAGAGATTACCATATGCAACCGTAAATGACTCGGTGAGCTACTAATCTCTCATTTAGTAAACCACTCCAAGTACTCTGCTACTATTAATTTTCCTTAGGTTAAGTGTTTCACTTGATTCTTAGAACGTTTCTTGGAATGTGACAAAATAGATAAGGGTAAAAGGGCTAGGAGGAATACCTGTTGAAGATGGTTAAAGGTTGTTGTGCACATATGACTTCTTGATCCATAGTTGACCGTGAGAGCTTCCTTTTGGCTAGGATGAACTACCTGAAATAAACAACAAGACCACCAAATGGAAGTTAAATAGTATATATGTAGTGGACTTCCTAGCGTATGCTAGATCCAAGAAGTATGATACTCCCTAGAAGGTTGTCAATCCACTGTTGTAAAAAAATTAATGTGATAAATAAGGTAAATATTGTCCTACTATAGTTAATATGATTTAGGCCTCTCATATAAAAATAATAAGAAAAATCTAATCTAATAGGCTAGGTTCAGATCAAATCTGGAGGTTGGGTAAATGGTTCTCGATTCTTTCAAGTCCTGACAGATTTTTGATGAAGGTCACACATGATTATAGGTAACTTGGAGGTAAGTAGGTAGGTTGGTGATCTGTACTATGTTGGTAGACTAGAGACCAATTCTGGTATAGTCTTGACCGATGCCGGTTAATTGACTGGTCCACCGAAGAAATAATAGGGGGTCAAGAATAGGGGTCTAGGTCTATTTTATTAGTTAATGGGGAACTGAGTGAAGTTTCTAGGAGGTATGAGTAGGGAGGAAGGTCAATGGGTTGGTATGGTGGGGTTTTGATGAAGTTGGGAGTAGTTATGGGTTAAGTTGGTGAATGGTAGTAAAGGAGCAGTATCGTAGGTAAACCAATGTCGGTATAGGCTCGAATGATGGTGGTTTAGGGAGACTAATGCTTTGGTGACTATGGGAAAATGAAAGATGTGGAAAAATGGATTTTGGATCTTCTTTGTGATTGCAAAGGGTTGGGTAGGTAAAATGGGGTGTTGGATTTCTAGGATAGGGTTTTGAGAGGTTTTAGAAGTGGTATTAGGGGATAGTTATAAGAGAAAATTAGTGAGTGGATAGGAAAGAAATAAAGCACACAGTAAGAATCTAAATACTTGAATGTATTCAAACAAAATTGGACTTAATAGAGCAAGATACTTAGTTGGGATTTGCTACTAGTCAACCTGTGGATGCAGATAAGAGATGGAGGTGAGAGATTTATCTAGTGATGGGCCATCGGTTGATAGGAGACTCTTGCTTGAGCTGCCCGGGATTTTCTCCTTGCTTGGATGAATCGATCTTGACTTAGATGGTCAGAATGTCTAGGTGTGAACGGATGATCACTCGATTACATGCATATGTGATTATTCTCCCTTGCTCTCGGAAATGTGCCAACCTAAAAATAAGGTTACCAAAGGGAATAAAAGGTAACCGAAGATGGTTCTAGTTGATCGGTGTTGGTTTAGGGGTGACTGGTGTCGGTTAGGGCAGGATTTCCTAGGTTTACTAAAATGGGTAGATCTACTTGATTTCTTAGATCCAGTTAGTTTCTTTTTGTGGATTAGAATGGAAGATTGTTTTCTAGTAGGTGGTAATGTGGTTAGAGGGAATGTAGGCTTTAATTTTTAGGGTTTAATTGGGTCTTAGTTAGTTATGGCAACATACTAAGAATAGTCTTAGGGTGAGGATTATGGGTGAGGTAGTGGTGTGGGAATTATCTTAATTAGGATAATTAATAATAAATATTGTGAGGAGATGGATTAAATTAATTAAATTAATTAAATTAATATGTGGGGTGTAAGGGGGGCCATGGTTAGGTGAGTGTGTTCAAGGTGATTATTTGACAAGGGACCAAGGGGAGTGTGACCCAATTTTGGTTTCGTATTTTTCCCCTTTAGTTGCATAGCTTGTATTGGTAAGCGACGCCGATAAAAATAAGATGTGGTTGACCCATGTGTGGGTGACGGTGATCCCCCTCAAACCAGGAACCGATGAGGCAAGACATAATTAGTGAGTGGTTTGATAAAAGGTGAATTTGATGAAGAGGAAGGTGGACAATGAGGGTAAAGGTCCAATTTCTTAATCTAGGTAATGGCTCAGGGTCAAAGGTAGTAACATTCAAACACATGCACATGTTTAAACCGCAACATGGTACCAAGTTGAAGAGAAGGAAAACTTTACATTGTCTTTAGTAAATAGGTTTATCCAAACAAGGTTGAGGTGATTCGTATCCAAGGCATAGGATATGGTCAGGAAACACAACGTAGGTCAAAAAGTGCGGGAATGTTTAGGTGTGTTCTAGTACACTAAAGGTTGGGTCAGGATAAATGATCATGGGAAGAGGCAAGGTAAGGTCATTAGGTCAAACAACATGGGTAATAATGTCGCAAGGTATAATGAGCACATGAGGTCACAAGTCACTAGCGATGTTCCAGGTCCAAGTAGCTAGGTCACGACATAGGTAGGGCCAAGGTATGGGTAAAATAATGAGTCCCTAAATGATGAAGAGGTTAGGTGGTAAATGATGAGGTTAGGAGGGTAAAGTGAAGTGTCCAAGTCAGGTGTGGGTAAGGTAGAAAGGATTTAGGATAGAAAATTAGGGGTAATGGGTAGTAATAAGACCGAAGCAGATAATAGGCAATGGTCATAATTAAGGGATGCCATTCGCCATGAAATGACCATGGTAGGCTAGGGCATAGGGCCAATGTCATGGTTGAGGTGAAACCATTACCGGTCAAGTTGGTAAGGTTATAAAAAGTTAAAGTTATGCGGTTTTGAAAATCATTTTTCATTTGCCACATACGAAAAATGACAAGATAGAGAGAGAAAGAGGTGGAAAGTGACCAAGTGACATGGAGAGTTGAGTTGGTGAGCTACAGAGTGAGTGATCGTTGGTTTCTAGGTGGGTCTACGAGTGCAGTGTGATTGACTTGATTAGGTGGAGAGCCAATAGGAAATCGGTGATGGCAGAGGTAGGGGAGGGATTGGGTGGACCTGTGCAGTGGCCTAAGGTGTCACCACACGATGAAAGTGTGATGAGGTAAGAGTCCATTCCTTTATTGTTTGTTTTGAGTAGGTGGAGGAGAGAAATCAGGAAAAGGAAAGTGGGTTTTGGGGGAAAATATTAAAATTTGAATGCAGGGAATTTAATGGGAAAAGGGGAACAAGGGAGGGTAGGTTTAGGTAAAGTAGGGGTGGGAATAGGTATTGGGTAGGCATTGGTGGGGGAAATGGGTAGAGAAGAGAAGTGTAGGTAGAAATATGGCAAGACATTGTGCATTTTTTCACGACATTGACCGACGTCGGTCCATTCTTAGTCGACTTGACTGGTGGTGGGCCGAATAATGATTATAGATGCGGTGGCGATGCTTTGGTTATTATTGGACCATCGTCATTGATGGTGACCAATGCTGGTCGATAGGCTAGAGAGTTAGGACCACAAAGAGCTAAAATAGATGGGTTACAGATAGATAGGTAGGGGTAGGGAGAGTTAGGTAGGGGGAACATGTATGGGTATGGGTAAGTGGGTGAATAAGGAAGATCAATGAGAGAGGGTAAAATGAAAAGACGTGAGGTTCTCGAGGCATGGGTAGATAGGTAGTGTTAATTTAGGGCATAGATATAGGTGAAAGGTTGATTTAGTTAGGGTAAGTGGTATAGTGGGGGTGGCAAGGTTGCATGCAGGTATGGTCAAGTTTTAATAATATGATTGGGTGTATGCGGAGTCGGAGACCAGCTATGAATGAGGGATAGGTACCTTCCTTTCAAGGAAGTATGGGGAGTATGACATGTGAGGAGTGGAGCCATGTTGTAGAGGTGGGCCTGATTGGGGTCGATGCTACCGACATGTAGTCCGGGAGGTGAGTTTGATAGTTTCCCTTATCGATAGATGGGATTCGGCAACCAATACATTCCATTTGCTGATGGGTGAGATCACGATCACCCTAGAGGATGTTTACAAGATCCTACGACTACCTATAGTAGGTACATAGGTTTACTCGATCTCCTCAAAGGCATCCGAGGAGTTATTGTTACCAATGTTTGGAGAGGGGATGGAATTGTTAGGATTCCACAATGCCAGTATGAGCTACAAAGTGATGTACCGAGCCTACCCCGAGGAGATGAGGCTGGTAGTGCTTCTGATGGAGGAAGTCTATTGTTTTGCACTGCGCATGCAAAGGGTGGGAGGTTCCCATGGTCATTGATGGGGGTTCTACATGACATGGTGGAGAGTAGGACTCGGTTTTCATGGGGTCCTGCATTCTTAGTACAACTATATAGGGAGTTATGGGCTTATGGGAGACTATGGTGATTCAACTTGTGCTACACATTCCTATTACAATGTTGGGCATATAAGCACATTATGTGTGTGCCTAGTTGGTATGCCCAGGTTGATGCATTTGAGCTAGGTTTTGTTCGATTGGGCTATAGGTGATGGGTGTCGATTATTGGAGAGCGTTGAGTGGTGAGAGCTACACATGATGTAGCCTATTACAGGTGATTACTGGAGGGGTTTTCTAGTGTGGACATCATTTGGAGGCCATATGTGGGCTTCCCTTCATACAAGAAGATGACGATGGAGTTGGATGGGTTATAGATCTATAGGTGGATAGAGGGGTAGTGGGTAGGGGAGCATGAGATGATACCTATAGACCGGGTTAGATGGTAGTTCAAGTTACCACAGGATATACCCCCACCCTTCCCACAATATAGAAGAGATGATGTGGAGAGATCTATGTATCCACCATGACCTACAAAGGCCCAGGCGGGTAGAGAGAAGGAGATGGTTGAGCGACAAATAGATGATGTCGGGGAGACAAAAAGGTATAGAAAGTGGTGGGTTACATAGCTACGAGTAGTACCACCGAGGTCAGGGCAGCCGGATTTAGCCACCATCATGGTTTAGAGAGATGTCATATAGGGAAGGTGGATACCCTTGTGACCTAGTTGGGCATAGTACATGGACATTTGGCAGAAGTGAGGCATAGGTCAGACTTTGCAAGCATATGTGGCTGCTTTATAGGCACAAGGGTGTATAGGGACCAATATCCACATCACATGGATAGGGAGAGGGTGAAGATGCAGATGGGGTGCAGGTAGCCACCCTCCAAGCACAAGTGATAAGTTTATAGGGCCGATTAGCCATGGCGCGAGGATAGGTTATAGGTTTGTAGGGCTAGTTGGCCATTGTACAAGCACAGATAGTGGCCCTTAAGGCCCAAGTATAGGTGTAGGTTTGGGGGCTAGTGGCACCACCATCGTAGATAGCACCTACAACTAGGTTGAGAGACACCATGGGTGAGGTGAGATACTACCAGATCACTTGATGGCAGCAAGGATATATGTCTTATCATATGCCGAGTGTAAAGCATAAGCGAGCCTCGAGTGAGAGGAGAAGATCTTGCACATATAGTGTGGAGATTACAGGGAGCTAAGGAGCCCGTGCTCTAGATCGGGTAAGGCCACTAGTGCACGAGAGGTCAACTCTAGAGGTAGGATGATCAAGGGCCGGACCAAGGTGAGGTGGAGAGAGGTCGGTGGATGTCGAGCTAGAGGAGTGGAGGAGGAGATAGATGAGATAGGCTTGGATATCAGATGGGGAGATGATTGAGCTCCATGTATGATTATTTTATTTTTGATATCATATTTTTGACATATATACCGACCTACATGCCGAAGATAGTGAGGATGTGCATGAGATTTTTTGATATTTTGTTATATACACCAGCCTGCGTATGCCGAAGATATTTGAGAGTCATGTATATGGATACACATGTTTGGATGATTTATTTATAGAGATGATGGTGGTTATGGCATGATGTATATATGGTTGTGTGTAACTTTCTATTATGATTGATATATGTGATGGAAACCAAGTAGTGTAGGCATGATAGAGCTAGGTCATAGGCATGGATCGAGTCAGGTTTTTAGTTTAGGCATGGATGGAGTCAGGTCATAGGCATGGATTGAGTCATGTTTTTGGTTTAGGCATGGATGGAGTCAGGTTAGGCATGGATGAAGTCAGGTTTTTGGTTTAGGCATGGATGGAGTCAGGTCATAGGCATGGATTGAGTCAGGTTTTGGTATAGATTACAATTAGTTGGTGATACAGATAACAAATGGTAATTTAGATATATGTGATGATGTAGATTTCCAAATTTTTATTGTGTGTGGAAATATGAAATGATGAATTGGTGATTGTTATGGTTCTGTTTGAAACATGGATGGTAGATATGTGTATTAGTTATTGTATGTTGAGATATTACTTCTAGTTTTCGATATATAAAAGGAAAAATTAGGTATAATCTGAGTAGGAAAATAGGGGAAAATTGGTGAGGGTAGAGAGTGGCCAAGCTAACCTCCAAGGGCCCCAAACCCTCGAGTGCTTTGCCTACATAGTCCTCGGAAAAAGGGGACCTTAGGCTGATGTAGTTATCCCATAAGCTACGGAAAATGTGAGGAGGTATGAGAATCGGCTAGTAGGTTATAGGCATGATTGAGTTGAGGTCTTTTAGGTATGGTTGAATTGTGGGCAAATAGGTATGGGTGATTTTAAGTTGATTGTGGTGAAAGAGGAAAATTTCCTAGAGATAAGCATTAAGGGTCTAGTCCTGTATAGGATGATCAATACATAATGAAGAAGTTAAAAGATAAGAGGAGGTAAGAGAGCCACCTGATTGGTGAGGATCATAACGGGTTGACCATACCTTAGGTAGGCTGGTGAACATAAGACCCTAAAGACATTACATGATTGATTATTCTAAAGGTGAAGAATAGTCACATGATCACCAAATGTCACAATTTTAGTAGATCCCTTGAGGTAGTAGGAAATGAAGGTGTAAATGGTGAGAAGGTGAAAAATGGTTAGGTTATGTGGTATGAGGTAGCATGCCTTTTGGCAAGAGATCCAAGATCACAATGAGCAAGTCCATGATGAAAAAGTGTTCTAGTTGACTTATATTTGAGATGGAATGATCGATGCGAACTCTATATGGGATGAGGAAATTATATCCTTTAGGTCTTTGAGAAGCCGATCGATGTGGGAAGATTTGGATTTTTTTTGCGCGAGGCTTTATATAGCTGTCCTTCAAGGAGCAAATCTATTTATAACAGCAATGTAGAGAGAAAGATGTCATTTTTAGGGAGTCATCTTTTTATTGGAAGTTTGACTCAAGGAGTTGGAACCCATGTGGAAATTATGTGAGGAATTTTAAGTCATGGACAAGACTAAGGTGAAGAATCAGATTCTTGTTTAGAAAACAAGGTGAAACGACCATGGGATCTCATCTGAAAGTAGACGAAAATTATCCATGAGAATCATGCCATGTGAAGAGCCATGGTACACATATTTAAGAGAGGATAAAATAGTGACATATATGCACATGATTCTTGTTTAGTCATTGGGGATGGCATAGTTCAAGGAGGGAAGTGAATCGCACTCAAGGGATGAGCATGAAAAGAGGAAGAAGGTGAGGTAGGTCTGAAAGTCAACCGTAGAATGGTTTGAAGATGCAAGGAATTAAGGGACTCAGGTTTGGGTTTACCGTCAAGTGAAGATAAATGATAAGCACTTGATCCATAGGATGAATCATGATGTATTGTCCAAGCCAATTAGGAGCAAATTTTCCACGTTTACTTTTTTTTGGTTTGGTTACATGTTGATTTTCCTTTAGGACGAGATCACCAACTTGGAAGGTTTGTTCATGAACACATTTTTCATAGGAACATTTGATATTTTTTTGGTAAACTTGGAGATGGTCAAGAGCATTAAGACGATTTTCGTCTAATAACTCAAGTTGTGCTAAATAGTCCAGGTGAAAGTCATCATGATTAAGCATGTCATGGAAAGAAATACGAAGAGATGGAATCTAGAATTTGAGAGGCAAAACAACCTTTGTACCATAGACCTGAGAAAAGGTGTGGCAGCAAGTGGAAGTGTGAATACTAATACGGTACATCCATAGAGTGAAAGGAATGTGTGTATGTCAGTCCTTCCCAAGATATCGTTAACCACTTTCATGATTATTTTGTTCATGGTTTTATTAGTGGATTTAGCTTGGCTATTAGTTTGTGGGTAATATGGCGATGAGAAATTTAGTTGAATACCGAAGGCATCACAAAGTTTTTACAAGGTTTTTTTTTTTTTTTTTTTCCATTATCGGTGATGAGGCGATGTGGAATTACGAAGCGAAAAATAATGTGATGATTGATGAACTCACATATTTTCTCAGCTTTCATGGAGATGAGAGGTATGAATTCAACCCATTTGGTGTAATATTTGGTAGTGGTGATTATCCATTGATGTCTCTGGGAAGAATGGGGATTGATCTCTCTGACAAGATCCAAACCCCATTGAGAGAAGGGCCAAAGGTCACGGGAAACCTATAAGGCATGACTGGGTGTACGATGACGATTGGCATGTTGTCGAAATTTTACAAAATGCTTAATGTAGTCGTAAAAATCATGGTTAAGGGTCGACCAATAATATCCTAGGTGAAGAATATGCTTAGGAATCGCAAGACCTTGAAGTGACCTCCACATATGCCATCATGAACTTCCTTAATGGTATAGGGAATTTTAGAACTTGTAAGGCACCGTAAGAGAATACCATCAAAGCCACGCTTATAGAGGAGGCCACCCATGATGGCGTGATGATAGGCCCTTTTAAGAAAGGTGCACTATTCATTACAAATGAGGTTGGGAGGTAAGATGGAGAGGAAAGATAGTCTAACTATTGTTTCTACCAAAGGTCACTTTGGTCGAAGAAGCGGTTGATAGAGTAAAATTCACGAGGTAAATAAGAGGGTGACTCGTAGTATTTTTATGGTGAAAAAAATTTAGAGTCGGTGGGTGAAGCGAGATATCCGAGAAACTAAGTAGGGCATGGTATCTCAAATTTGTTGGTAGAACTTGGGCTAGTTTGAAGGGCGTAATTCGGTCGAAGGTGGTCGAAGTATGTCCACATGATGTTTATACTTTTAAGTATCTCATTATGACACTAGTATATACCATTGACTTGGTTTATGACCAATTGAGAATCACCAACGATTTTGATTGACGAAACTCATATCACCGAATCACAGCACCCCTATGCATATACCTGAACTCACAGTGTGATTGGATAACATGGGTACTATCTCCAAGTTGTGGGACTTGCTACTTGAGATAGACCTCCAGAGAAAGCTGGTTCTTGCTCCTAAACTACCTGCCACAATCTACTCTAATGCAGGATAAGCTAACTATTCTAATCTAAATTTCCAAGGGACCAGGGAAAGAGAATACATAAAATGAAAGCCTACACTAAAGCGGTGATACACCAGAAAAGGAGGATGTGAGAGTAGTCTCCAAATGTGTGAAATACAAAGGCAAAGTGCACACTAGAAGAGGTGATGACAGTTCTCCATAATCTAGCAAAATGCATTCACAGCAATATTCCAAGCACACACAATGATAATGAATTCCTGCAAGAACATAATAATAGACACAATATACTTATAGAAAGATAAAAGGGCAAGAAGAATGCAAGAAAACACAGCAGGGGAAGATACATCCACAAACTTGTATTTTATTACTTCCTGGTATGCACAGTTCAGTCTATTACAAGATAAGGGCCTGGATCACCATGCAAGGAGTCCACTACAAGGGCCTGCAACACACTGGCTTCATAAAGAAATTTTGGTAGAGCTTTGCTACCCAAAAACTCCCCTCTTACAATGAGCCCAACACTCCAATTTATAAAAAAAAATGAGAAAGAAAAGAGAAGGGAAAATGGAAATCCCGAAATCTGTCCTTCAACCACCTGTAAGAGGCATTAAATTGAGTGAAATGGTTATACATTACTTTCAAAAGGCTCCCCATATTGTCCCATGTGCTGCAGCAGAGAAAGAATGATGACCATGCCTCTTAATTGCACTCCCAGCTACCAAATAAAACAACTTCAACCCGGCCACGTTTTCTTAAAAATATCAATCAATCTCTTATCAAATCCCAAATTTCTTGATTTCTGTGCATCGTTGCACTCGGATCCAAGATTCCAATGGTACCAATTTTGTGTGATTTCGTTGAGAAATGCAAAAGTTATGGCCTTCTCGAGCGCGGGCAGCTATTTTGGGTCCAGCGGGCGTTTTCGTCATTCGACGGAATGAGCATTGATCGACTCGGAGCTGAATATGTTTCTTTTATTTATATATATCTATCCTCATTAAAAATAATAAATCCAATTTTTTTGGTGTAGAGGACGTCGTGCTCATTCCATAAAGTCCAATTTTGTGAAAATCGAGCTCGAGTCAAAAGTTATGGCCGTTTGAAGTTTCCAGACCGAATGTTGACTTTTCGCTTCTCCTTCTTCGCCGCTTCGCTTTTTGCGTCCCACGCGCCCCTTTGTCGCAAATGCTGCGCTGACAAATCCTTCCGAACCACCCGAAATGGGCTTCCATGTCCCCTTTTTTCGGTGACACGTGGCGTGATCTCGATTGGCTTTCGCTCTCCTTCGGCTATCCGCGTCCCGCGTGTCCCTTTGTTCCACTTGCACAAGGCTGAAATTTCGTTTCGCCAATCCGGCCGGTTCGCGTACTCATGGCCTGATGTCCCATTTGCTTTCACTGCCTCGGGACAAATTTTCCCGATTCGCCTGGTTCGGCCGGTTCGCGCCCTTTTGTCCCAACTGTCCCGGTACAAAAGTTCTCATTTCGGCCGAACCGGCCGGTTCACGTACTTCACGTACCTTCGGCCCAACTATTCCGGGCTGCCTTAAGTCTTTTCAGCCGACTTGCATCCTCCACGTACTAACTGTCCAGATGTCCTGATCGCTGCTTTAACAGCTTAGTCAAATTTTTCCATTTTTTCGGCTGGCCTTCGATTTCCGCGTCCCGCGCGTCCCTTTGTCCCAAATGTCCCAAATGCTTGCGCGACCACCTGTCAGCCTTTTGGCCGGTTCAGCGCGCCCGATGTCCCTCATGTCCCGACTATTGCAAGGACTGGGACTTAGCAAATTTTCATGATTTTTTCTCGCCCGAGCCTTTTTTTTTTTTTTGCAATTTTTTCACATTTTCTCGTAACTTGCTCTCTCTTCTTGACAGGGGAGTTAGAAAAATATAAGGGAACCCTAGAAACATGACTTTTTGTCCTAAATCAATATAATTGCTTGGGACTAAAGAATTTGATGCATGTTATCAAAATTACCTTGAGGGGTGAATTTTGGATAACAATTTTGCGACTCAGCGGGGTCATCTGCCTACCAGATGAAGAACGGCCAGCTGCTTGTAGCAATCCATTGGGCATGGAGTCTGTTTGATAACCTCTCAGCTGATCTGAAATTTGAAAACCTGTGTCCTTGAGCCATTTTTCATTCGTTGAGCTGGTTTTCCTGTGGCTGCAAATTCTTTTCCAGGAGCTTGATGAACTGCAAACATGCACATACTAGAAGCAATAGGACATGTGCACAAGCACTTAGGGAAATAAAAACTACTCTAACAGTAGTACAATGTGCATAAGCACTTAGAGGAATGGAAATTCTAAATTAATATTTACAAGGGTGAAAATCTATCCTTTTAGTAGCAAGAACGCTTTGAGATAGATCCCACTCGACCGAATCTGCAATTCTTCACCATCCAACTTAGCTAGTGGAAAACATTGCTACCTTTGCATTCGATGATCATGTACGGGCCACTCTAGATGGCATCAAACTTGGAGTGCTTTCCTGGTTTTGCATTATTAAGCATCCCACTTCAGACCAAATCTCCAAATAGTAAGGCTCGCCTTAGCTTTCTTGTCAAAACTCTTTTTGACCAATGCTTTATCCTTTTCTATGGTCTCAGATGACGTGCTCCCTTGTCTCTTCTAATTCTATCAGCTCTGCATACCTGATTTCCATAGGTTCAAACTCAGCTAGTTCCAACTGTTTCACGAGCTCCAATGCTGGCAACTCAAGTGATATAGGTAGAACCGCTTCTTTCCCGTAAACAAGCTTGTATGGAGAGCTTCCTGTAGATCTCTTGGGTGTGATCCTATCAGCCCATAGGGCTGATTTGAGCTTTGCATGCCAAGTTCTTTGATTTTCATCTAGAGTCCTTCTGATGATTCTTAGTAGGTTCTTGTTTGTAGACTCGGCTTGGCCATTACCTTGAGGGTAATAGTTTGATGAAGTGCTGAGATACACACAATTCTTGACAGCCCATTCAGTGATCTTTGTGCCAAGGAATGCCAATGCATTATCTGATATGATAGTGGCAGGGGCACCAAACCTCATGACTATCCCTTCATAGAAATCTAAGATATTAGATTCATTTGCCTCCTTGAGTGCCACTGCTTCGGTCCACTTGGTGAAATAGTCTGTTGCTGTAAGTATCCACTTGTGGCCTTGACTTGAATTGGGATTGATAACCCCAATGAAGTCCAATCCCCATTGCATGAATGGCTGATTTACTGAAATTGGACGAAGGGGCAGCGCTGCTAACCTTTCTTTCCCCATGAAGAATGCACATTTCCTGCATTTCTTGACCCATGAATAGCAATCGTTGAACACAGTAGGCCAATAGTAACCAGCTTTCATGATTTTGAGAGCTGTCACTCGCAGAGCAAAGTGGCCTCCTGCTTCCATGTCATGGAACTTGTGTAAGATCTTCTCAACTTGACCTGTTCCAATGCATCTTAATAGAACTCCATTGATGTCCTTTTTAAACAAAACTCCATCAACAAGCACATATGGAATGGCTTGTAATCTGAAGTATCTCCTCTTTGCTTTGCTCACTTCTGGAGGGCACAAGCCTGTCTGGAGGTAATGCACCAAGTCTTGAGTCCAACATGGGATGGGTGCATCATCAGCTGGTTGTTCTTGATCATTCTGTAGTAGTAGGACAACATCCTCTTCACTTTTTGACTCGTCTGGTTGTTTGGAAGTGAGTTGCTCACACAAGCCTTTGCCACGAACTAGCTTGGTCACTTTGATTTCAATATCATATTCCATCACCCGAGTGATCCAACCTGCTCTCTTCTCATTTAAATCCTTGTTTAGGAGGAAGTCCTTGACGCCAGCATGAGACACCAACAGTTGAATCTTATTGTTTGAGACCAAATGTCTGAACTTCTTCAAGCTCCCGATGACAAAGAAGGACATGCTTTTCGATGAAAGAATACTTTATTTCGTAATCTTCCACGGTTTGAAAGAATGCTATGGGCTGTTCTCGAACCTTCTCTATTCAGTCGTGTCAAGATAGCCGAGATCGTGTCTCGATCCTCCAAATGCATACAACATGAATTCCTTTGAGAAATCTGGATTGATAAGAATTGAGCTTGTGATATTGCATGCTTGATGCTTTCAAAACTCTCTTTGCCTTCTCGCTGTCCATTTGAATGCTAGACTCTTCTTCAACATCATTATTAGTGGCTTCACAAGAGTGGCAAAATTAGGCATAAATCATGCGGACAAAGTTTATCCTTCCTAAGAAGCTTTGGAGAGATTTCTTGTGGTGTGGTAATGGAAGCGTTCGATGGCTTCAACCCTCGCAGATCAATTGTTAGCCCTTCCCTAGAGACAATGTGGCCCAACAGCTTTGCCTTCATGTGCCAAGAATACACACTTCTTTGGATTCAATGACACTCCAAACCTTCTACACCTCTCAAACACTTGTCTCGAGGTGAAAGAGATGGTCTCGGTGCATTCTTTGAGAAGACAAAGTGATATCATCTAGGTATACCAAAGACTATCTTGTTGATCAAGCCTTTAAACGCCATATCCATAGCTCACCGAAATGTTGCTCCGGCATTTGATACCCAAATGGCATCTTCTTATAAGCATACGTGCCCCATTTTGTAGTGAAGGCCGCCTCTTGAATTGATCTTCTTCCTTTACCATTATCTCGATTATAGCCTCAATATCCATCTAGCAATGAAAACTTTTCAAACCAAATACAACCTACAATATTTATTCCATTAATGGAAGCGGATAATGATCTTTGAGTGATGCTCTATTTAGATCGCGAAATTCCACACACAATCTTATTTCTCCATTTCTCTTTCTTACCGACACCAAGTTTGCAACCCAACTTGAGTGTTTGATGGGAAAGATGATACTAGCCTCAATGAGCTTGCTTAACTCTTTTCTCATGAGAGGCTCGATATGAGGATTTACTGGCCTTTGCTTTTTCCTGATAGGCTTGGATTCCGGATCCAACTCAATAGTATGTTGTGCCAAATTTGGGTTGAAACCTCTTAAATCTTTATAAGTCCAAGCAAAAATATCCGGGAACTCTTGACAAAGCTGAACAAAATCAGATTTCTCTTATGGAGTACTCACTTTGCCAATTTGCAATGTCTTGCCTTCTTCCACTAAAATAGGCTCTGAATCTTCACCCTTTACTTGAATGTTCGCTTTCTCCTTCCGGAACTGATCATTTGGGTCAAGATCGACTCTAAGGTTATGAGGCATTTTGGAAATTTATTAGTCCTCAGCTGCACCACTTGGTCACCATACCGCTGCTCCAGCTTGTCTTGATTCCTGGCGGAGAACTCAGCTTCTTCTTGTAGGAAATTAACAATTTGCTGATCATTCTCGAAGACTTGCCAACTTGTGTTGTTATCCTGAATGCTGGTCTCACAACCACTTTGATATGAGGCTAAGTTTTCTCACTTTTGATACTTTCTACAACATCAAACGCAGCCCCAATTGCTACCAAGCCAATGTCAATGCTTCATTCTTTTTTCTTGGGATGGAAATGATGCTAAAAGCCTCAAAATCTTCAATAAGATCCCATACCCAATTTTTGTAGTTCTTCAACAGATCATTTTTGGCAGCATTTTTTCCTTTGACTTGGTTTATGATCAGCTCACTATCACCAAATACTTGTAAATTCCTGATGCATTTCTTCTTTGCCCAGTGCAGTCCATGAATTAAGGCTTCATACTCAGCTGTGTTGTTTGAACAGGAAAACTGGAAACGGAAGGCTGAGTAATACCTTATACCTTGTGGTGAAATGAGCATAGCTCCTCCTCCTGCACCTTGTCTACTCCTTGACCCATCAAAGAACAATTGCCATACTTCATTCATGTCTTTATGATCTGGCTTGGTGATGCTGGGGAGAGGTTGATTCTCTTCATGTAAACAATAAACTCCTAGCTCAGATTCTTCTATTTCTTGATAAGGATCAAAAGCATGCACCTTGCTTGCCCATTCATCAAGAGTCAAATCAGGATGCTTCCAACCTTGGTGTCAGCTTCATCAGTGCTTGGATAATCTTCTTGATCAAACGCTGAATAGTTGGTATTGATTTGGCTTGGAGTGTAAGGCTCAATATGAAAGTTTGCAATAGGTTCAGACCTGATTGTGGCTTTGGTTCCATATCTTGTTCTGAACAACATGTGTGACCAATCCACCGAAAAGATAGCCTCCAATCTTAGCAAGAAGTCTCTCGACAAGCACAATGCAAAGAGTGGTGGCAGTCTATGACTAACACATCTTGTAACACTCATTATGCGTTAGGACATGCGTGCAAAGATGAGGCTCAAACCTTTGATTACTCCAACCGTTGTCACTGCTGTCCCATCTAATTGCACTACACCCTTGGAGATGGTTTCATATTGGAGTCCTAGCTGATCAGCTATCTTGCTTGGCATTACTGAACTACTTGCCCCAGAGTCAATCATGCAATTATGTACCAACTTATCTCCTATGATTAATGAAACATAAAATGGAGGGGGCTTCAACATTTTACCTTGCTGTCCTCCATGATTTCCTTCAGGCTGGGCAGCATTTGTGAGTACCTTCTCTTGCATTTGGACTTGTTGATTCGAAGTTGACCAGTCCTTCATGGCAGCTTGTAGCAAATCTCTCTGTCCTGGGATAGATAGTGATTCCCACATGGATATGTTTACATTTGTCTTCTTCATCTGATCAATGATACTGAATGGAGATGAAGTATCCCTCTGCTTTCCCTTGGCCTGCACATTCATTCCTTGCAAATGAGCGGCAATAGCAGCTGGCATCTGAGTTGGTTTAGGAGCTGGTATGGATGCTCCTTGCATGTTTGGATCTACAGTTTGTTTGCCAGCGGCTTGTGGAGTGGTAGAAGGTTGTGGATTACTTGAAGCCAATGGTTGTTCTTCACCCAAATTTCTCCTCTTTGACCTTGTGTTGGCTGCAACACTTTGAGAGGGTATTTGATTCATACCACAGAAATCTTCACCGCCAATCGACAAGAGTGGTTTCGTTCGAGATGTTCCTTGTTGAGATGCTTCTTGCTCCTCCTCTTCGTGGGTCGACTCTCATGCGACCCACCAATGGTTTACACCATAAGAGCCTAATTTAATGCACCGTTAAAGCACATTGATTGGTTATGTGGTCGATCGCACGGAAACACCAATCATATTCTTGGGCCATGTTATTTTGGACTCGGCACCAAAGCTCGGATGCAGATGCAACATTGGGGTTAGAGGGCTGAAATGGTCTATTAGTGGAGGCCTTACTTCCTCGATTTGCAGCTGATTGGGTGGTCTTTGAGTTTGATATGGTTGCCTAATAGGCCGAGCTTGAGGGTGATATGGTCTAGCACTTTGAGCTTGTTGTCTTTTGATAGTAACCACTCATTTCCCAAATTTTGCAATTGTTTCATGACCTCTTGGAGTTCGTTTGAAGCACTAGAGGATGAGGTAGAAGTCTCATTTGAACTTTGATTTCTAGGAGTGGAAATAAGAGCCAAAGTGGGTGCTTGACTAGTGCTTGGATTCTCTAAACTTGGATATAATGGCATTAGAGGCCTAGGAGCTATCTTACCACTTGAATAAGACAGCTGCTCTAATGGAATGCTATAAGCAGCAGTAAGGTCAGTGCCTCCCATAGATCAATTAACATAGAAATATCAGATTTCAAAGCTTTAAGATAGTATAGAAAAGCACCTTCACATTGCTCATGCCTGACTACCACCGGAATCCTATCCCAAGACCTTTGAAATCTGAAGTTGAAGTCACACTTGCTCATTGGGGCTCTCTTGATAGTTGTCAATTGTTCTAGTAGAGACAAGTTGTCTCCCTTCTCTCCAAACTACTCATGGAGAACTATGCACAACTGATTCCAATTTGTGATAGAACCAAATTTCAAGGCTTCTAAACCATCGCAATGCCTTCCCTTTGAATGATGACGCCAAAGAATTTGACACCACATCCATTTCATTTATCTCATGGATCGCACAGACGTTAACAATGTCTTTGACATGATCACCGTGAGTGGTACTATTTTCTCCAAAGAAAATGGAATGTTCTTCAATGCTACAATTGAACCGGATTTTGTGCATAGAGGGCAAGTGGGTCTTGCCAAAGCTGAAATTGACAAAGGGATTTAGTGGTCAGTGCCATTCTCGATTGGCCCGAGAACCCTTGTTGATGCGAGAAAAGGTCTACCAGTGAGGTGTAGACAAAGTTCTATTAGGTGGAGACGCAGATCTTTGAGCTCTTCCTCCCCTTTCTTTCTCTCGCCTAGAGATAGATGCAGATAAACAAACAATCCTTCCTCCCTAGTTCTTGACCTGGTCTCAGTATTCTTCTCATAAATTTTCCAGTGCTTGACCGTAAAACTAGTGGATTATGCCTCTTTTGGAGTCACCAGATGTGTGATTTTAAAGCTCCTTCAAAGTCGAACTTACAACAAGTGCACATCAATCTTGTTGCAATGAAAGTGAAGACTTTAAGGTCCCACCGGCATGCCAAAGTGAATCAAGTATCACCAATCACAAAACCATGTGCGTACCTTGAACTCACAAAGGTGATTGGATAACATGGGTACTATCTCCAAGTCAGGGGACTTGCTACTTGAGATAGACCTCCAGAAAAGATGGTTCTTGCTCCTAAACTACCCGCCACAATCTACTCTAATGCAGATAAGCTAACTGTTCTAATCTAAATTTCCAAGGGTCCAGGGAAAGAGAATACATAAAATGAAAGCCTACACTAAAGCGGTGATACACCAGAAAAGGAGGATGTGAGAGTAGTCTCCAAATGTGTGAAATACAAAGGCAAAGTGCACACTAGAAGAGGTGATGACAGTTCTCCATAATCTAGCAAAATGCATTCACAACAAAGATCAAGCACACACAATGATAATGAATTCCTGCAAGAACATAATAATAGACACAATATTCTTATAGAAAGATAAAAGGGCAAGAAGAATGCAAGAAAACACAGCAGGGGAAGATACATCCACAAACTTGTATTTTATTGCTTCCTGGTATGCACAGTTCAGTCTATTACAAGATAAGGGCCTGGATCACCATGCAAGGAGTCCACTACAAGGGCCTGCAACACACTGGCTTCACAAAGCAATTTTGGCAGAGATTTGCTACCCAAAACTCCCCTCTTACAATGAGCCCAACACTCCAATTTATAAAAAAAATGAGAAGGAAAAGAGAAGGGAAAATGGAAATCCCAAAATCTATCCTTCAACCACCTGTAAGAGGCATTAAATTGAGTGAAATAGTTATACATTACTTGTAAAAGGATCCCCATACTGTCCCATGTGCCGCAAAGCAGAGAAAGAATGATGACCATGCCTCTTAATTGCACTCCCAAATACCAAATAAAACATCTCTTCGAACCCGCCACGTTTTCTTAAAAATATCAATCAATCTCTTATCAAATCCCAAATTTCTTTATTGTTGTGCATCAGAATCGGATCCATGATTCCAACGGTACCAATTTTGTATGATTTCGTTGAGAAATGCAAAAGTTATGGCCTTCTCGAGCGGGCAGCTATTTTGGGTCCTGGCAGCGTCATTTTTCATTTGACGGAATGAGCATTGACTAACCTCGGAGCCGAATATGTTTCTTTTATTTAAATATATCTATCCTCATTAAAAATAAGAAATCCAATTTTTTTGGCGTAGAGGACGTCGTGCTCATTCCGTAAAGTCCAATTTTGTGAAAATCGGAGCTCGAGTCAAAAGTTATGGCCGCTTGAAGTTTCCTGACCGAATGTTGACTTTTCTCGCTTCTCCTTCTACCGCTTCGCAAGCTTCGCATCCCACACGCCCTTTGTCCCAAATGCTGCGGGACGAAATCCTTCCGAACCGCCCGAAATGGGCTTCCATGTCCCATTTTTGCCGGTGACACGTGGCGTGATCTCGATTGGCTTTCGCTCCTTCTCGGCTATCCGCGTCCCACGCGTCCCTTTCCCCACTTGCACACAAAGGCTGAAATTTTCCGCTTTACCGATCCGGCCGCTTGCGTATCATCGCGGCCCGATGTCCCATTTGCTTTCGACTGCTCTGGGACAAATTTTCCGATTTGCCCTTGGTTCAAGGCCACCGCCCTTTTGTCCCAACCGCCCCAAAGATTTGTTCTCATTTCGGCCGATCCTACGATTCACATACTTTTGCATACCTTCGGCCCAACTGCTTGTGCTGCCTTAAGTCTTTTCAATGACTTGCATCCTCCGCGTACTAATCTCATCCAGATGTCCCAGACTCACCTGCTTGAACAGCTAGTCAAATTTTTCCATTTTTTCGCCGATTCGGGTTTCAAGCGTCCCCAAGCGTCCTTTGTCCCAAATGTCCCAAATGCTCGCGCAGACGCCTAGTAGCCTTTCGGCCGGTTCACGCCCGTATGTCCCTCATGTCCCGACTATTGCAAGGACCGGGACTTAGCCATTTTTCATGATTTTTCTGCTCGAGCCTTTTTTTTTTTTTTTTTTTTGTAATTTTTCACATTTTCTCGTAACTTGCTCTCTTCTTCTTGGACAGGGAGTTAGAAAAATATAAGGGGACCCTAGAAACATGACTTTTGTCCGGATTCAATATAATTGCTTGGGGCTAAAGAATTTGATGCATGTTATCAAAATTACCTTGAGGGGTGAATTTTGGATAACAAAAACATGTAAGGCATAAGCTTGCACTGAAGACCCAATATGAGTGCTTTTTATTCAATAATATTGTTTATACAAAGAAAAATTGAGTTTGAAAGAAAAAGGAATGGGTTCACCATGAAGTGGAATTAGAATAACACCAGCCCCACCTCCAAGTGACAATTAGAACCATCGAAGAAGAGTGTAATTTGGTAAGCAAGTTTGTCCAGGAAAGGGTAGCAATAGACTCATCCGAAAGTCAAAGTTAGAAGGTTGATCCTCGAAATAGGTGTGTCAAGAAATTGGTTAGTGATATCTTAACCTTCGATGGAATTTTGATGGATGAATTTGAGGTTGAGGCTGGCCGTAATCATAAGCCATCATGTGCGTCACGTTCATTTTGGTAAGGTTTGACATACATTAAGTGTAAGGGGTTGGTGTTTGTCATAACATAGGTTTTGTGGTTGAGTAGGTAATGGTGGAGTTTTGTGGCAACAAAAACTAAGGCTAAGCCGAGTTTTTCAACACGGGTGTATTAGGTTTTGTAATCCATAAGGGTACAACTTATGTAATAAACCGCTTGCTCCCTATGTTGTTCATCGCGATGAGCAAGCATGGCCCATAAGGAGTGATCGGTAGCAGAGATGTATAGGTAGAAGGGTTGATCGTATTTAGGTGGAATGCATATGGGTGGTTAGAGAAGGTATTGTTTTAAGGCCTCAAAAGCTTTATGGTAGTCTTCATCCCATTTGAAGGAGACATCTTTTTTGAGAAGATGATGAAATGGCGACATCGATTGGAAGGTTACGAAATGAAATGGAGAATAGATCGAACTTACCTTGTAAGCTATGAGAGGTTCAGAGATTAGTGGATGGAGGAATTTTGAGAACGGCCTTGACTTTAGCAGGTCAACCTCTATACCATGTAAGGAAACAATAAATCTTTAGAGCTTTCCTAAGAGAACCGTGAAGACACACTTTTGGGTGAAGGTGAACACAATACTTAATGAGGCGATCAAATATGGTCCAGTGAGGACGATGAGGTGCTTGGAGTGGTGTTTATATTTTGTAAGGAGATCGTCTACATAATCTTCCAATATATGTTGCATGATGTCATGTAAGATGTAAGTCATAGCCCACGATATGTGGCACCAACATTTTTAAGGCCAAAAGGCATGACTCTATAGAAAATGTCCCTAAGGGGTGATGAATGTGGTTTTGTGTTGATCCTCTAGGGCAAGAATGATTTTTTTATAACCCGAGAACCCATCCATGAGTGATAGCATCTCATGACTAGTAGTAAGGTCAACCAGCTGGTTAATACTAGGTAGAGGAAATTCCTCTTTCGGGAAAGCTAGGTTGAGGTCATGGAAATATGTGTAGATGCAAAGTCCCCCTGTTGCCTTAGTGAGAGGGACAATGTTAGAAATCCATCAGGGATAATCAATGGGTAAGATGAAGGAAATGAAAGAAGGCACTGAAGTTCTTCTTTGACTAGAAGAGCAATGTGAGGGTGCATTTTCCTCAGCTTTTATTTTATGGGTTTGGCATTGGGAATGGTTATGATATTATGGACCACTATGGTGGGGTCAATACTGGGCATGTCAGCATAAGACCAAGTGAAAGCATGGTTATGATTTTTGAGAAAAGAAGTGATGGCTTCCTGTTTAGCAGTATCTAAAGATTGGCCGATCTTTAGAATGTGTGGGTCATCCTAAGTATGGATGTTGATTTTGATAGTCGATTCATTCAACATGGTTTGCATCTCAGATGGTAATGACCAATGAATATAAGATTCTTCTACACCAAGATAGGTGAGTATAGATTCATCATCCTGACATTGAATGACATTAATAGAAGGTGTATCATCATCAATCATTTTAGGATACAAGAAGGGAAGAGAAGAGGGATCCTCGCCCTCGCATTGATAAGTTAGAGGCCCCAAGGAAATGGTGTTTATGAAAAAAAAAAATTAGGGGAATGGATTATGGATCTCATCAACTTTGTCAAGTGAAGGTGGTGAAGAAGGTGGAGCAAGTGAAGAAGGTGGAGAAGGGTCGATATCCTCAATGAGTTCAATGTGGGCCTTCTTTGTAAGTAGTTTAGCAAAGCCGATACCACTATGGTCATTATTTTCACTTGGGTAATACATGGAATAATAGTGTGATGACCTTGCTCGTAAAAGCTAAAACCAAAACCTTTCCATGCACATTGGTGTAGGAAGGTGTGGGAGAAGTGATAATTGGTGAGTGACTGGAGGTCAACAGAAAATGGGTGGGTTTGTTATGGTGGTTCAGGTGTATAAGTTGAAGTATCAAGTCCCCCATAGGTGAGATTGGTGCGAAGGTGGGGAGGACCATAAAGGAGATGCTCTCCTATGCGGTGATCATAGTGAGGGTGTTAGCGAAGGCTTCCATACTCTTGTGGAGTAAGGAATGTGTTGACATTATATAGGTAATACTCCCCTAGAGTGAGGCATTGAAAACCCTTCTAAGGGATCGGTGGTTGATATGTGGGTAGCTAGGATAGACGATGTGTTAAAAGTTGATCAAGGTGGGGCCAACTAATTGGGAGGCTGACGGGTTGGCCGTGGAGGTTGTGGTAGTGGTAGGAATAGAGGATTTAGGTGCGGTTGAGGTAGCGGTGGTACTGGTGAGTGGAGGTGTAGGTGAAGAGGAATTGGTCATGTAGGTAGATGCCTTAATGGGTACAATCATGTCATTGGGTCGGTAAAGCATGTTGCAGGTTTCAAAGGTGATGGGTCAGCCGGAATGGTATAGGTGTGCCCTCATGCTCAAACTTTACACAATGATGCAAAGTGAAAGGAACACAACCAATGACATGAATCCATGGTCTACCAAGCAACATGTTATATTGAAATTCCCTCTCAAAGATGTAAAATAACTTTGAATAGTGCATGGGCCCACGTGAACATGGAGGATGATAGTGCCAAGTGTAGAGGTGATAGCATCATTAAATGAATGTAACATGACGAGATGTTTATGCATGTAATTTTCGGGTATGTGCATTTGGTCGAATGCATGGGAGGAGATGATGTTAATGATAGTGCCCCCATCGATCATAACACGTCATACATGTATATTATCAATATGGATGGAAATGAAAAGGGATGGATTATGGTTATTGGTTTGGTGTGGTGTGATCTCTTTATCTCGAGAAGATTAGGGTGGCTAAGTGGTGAGTAGGTGGAGGTGTACAAGAAGGTGGTAATTTGGTGAGAGAGGCTACATGATGAGGTGTAATAATGGAGGCTACGGGTGTAGGGTCATTAGGTAAAACATCAATAGATTGAAGAACCTCCATGAGATCTTGACGATGGGATTCAGAGGTTTAAATGAGGTCATATAGGAACATTTTGAGGGAGGATTAGTGTAATTGTTTGAGCATCTTGCGATGTGTAACCCCATTAGAAATAGGATATGTGGGACCATGGTTAGTGATTTTAGGCATGGGTGCGAGATGATATGTTGGGTATAGGGTTGGTTGGTTTTTTGGTTTCCTTTCCTTGCCTTTGTCCTTCTAAGCACGGGTAGTAACGTGGATCATGTTGATTTGGGACGGGAAGGTAGATGACATAGGTGAGCCATGAAAGGTCTAATAACAGAAGGGTAGAAGTTTAGAGGTGGGAAGGAACCTTGTGAGATGAGTTGGGAACACCGACATTTACGTGGAATTTTGGTGAGTTCTCCGATACAAACCATGTTAATTTCAAATCTTGGGGATGGATCTAAGAGTGGTGGGGGTGGAAATTTTGATCACTCAAGTAGGTAGTGAGGGAATAACTATGGAAATTGGTGTCATGTCGAAATGGGGTCCTCATCAATAAGATCATCATCTTCAACATTTTCTTCAGAGGACACAACCGGACAAGAGTGGTTTTCAAAGCCTTATAGTTCTCTACATAGTGTCCTGGCACATGGTGGTAGGTGAAAATTTTGGTTTCTTCAAACCCTTTTGGTTTGGGTTTGAGTGGGTCATAAGGTCTAAGAGGTGGTAATGTGTTGACAATTTTTTTGAGGAGATTGGTTAAGATTTTGGCATAGGATCCTACTAGTGGATCACAATGGGAGGTGAATGTGGGTTTGGGTACAGTGTAGCTGACTACATAACAAGAGTCTTTAAGAGAGGGGATTGGGTTGGGCCATGGTATTAAGTGTTGTTCGGTCTCCATTAGGTAGGGTAGGGATGGTAGATGAAATGGAAATAGAGTGTGTGGTTGGTTTAACTACCTTATTGAGGGTAGCAGATATTTTCCTTTAGGTTACACCTTCTTGGGTAAAGGTGAGATGGGCACACAATATGTAGAGGTAAAATTGGATGGTGGAAGAGGGCGGGTTACCCATGGGGGTAACCGAGGTTCTGTGGAGGTAGATGGTGTAGGTCACAGGCGGAGGTGTGCGTTAAAGGGAAGGAAGTGTCATGGGTAGTGAAGAAGTTATTGATGGTATTGAAGGTATGGGTGGTAAAAATGTTACAGTGTGGGCGTAGGTTGTGTCGGGTGTTGGGTATATTAGAGGTTTGCAATGGTGAAATGGGTTGGTGCATCCTTACTTTACCAATGGATGGATTTTTCTTAGCCGTGTTCAAGGGGTGAGGTCCTAGGATGGACGGAAGAGGTGAAGGTGATAAGGGTGTGGTTGGTGAGTTTAGGGTATGAGATCTAGGAGATTGGTTCTTCTGTTTAGGGGCCGGGTTAAATTTGGTATTAGTTTTAGAAGACACGGATAAATCTAATTTGATAGGTGGATGAGTAAGGCTAGCCATTGGTATGACCCCTAAAGTAGTAATAGGTTTAGGCAAGGAAGATGATGTAGGTGGGGGTTCCTGGATATAGATTCATGTTTGGTTATGGGTATAGATGTGAGTTGAGCCATGAGTGGTGTCATGGGATAATTTGTGATAGTTGTGGTTGTGTTTGGTTTGGTCAGAAACACTTTTGGATAGATAGTGGAGGTGTCAGTGAGTGACATTTACATTTGTGTTGAGACATGAATTAGAAGACACCCCCAAATTAAGGCTCTATTAACATAATCTAGGTGATTAGCTAAGCATGAGAATGACACTAATGTGGGTGAGGTTGATTTGGATCCAATTGTGACTCCCATAACACGTGTTTTAGAAACTGGGAAATCACTAGCTTCAACCTCTGTGGGTAAGAGAGCAAAAACTAAGTTAGCAGGATCTTGGGTGGTTGATGGAGAATGGTCACTAGAGGTAATGCCATTTCTACTAGATCTTTTATAGGTTAAGGAGATGATGGGTCCTCTATAGGTGGAGGATATGAAAAAGCATCTCCCATGGGTCAGAGAGGTACTACTTGTGAAGGCTCTCTAGGTGGAGAAGCCAAAGGTGAAGTGGTCTCGATGTTAATAGAAGACTCCTTCATAGGTGAGGAAGGAGACGAAGGGTGTTCCTTTATGTGTGGAGGAATAACCGAGGTGGGTTTATGTGTAGGTTGAGGACTTTGGGATAGGATTTATTCTATGGAAGGAATATGAGGTAATTGGGAAGCAACTAGTGCATCACTGAAAATAGCATGGACCTCACGGTATTGCTATCATTAGTTGAGGTCTATCCAATTTGGTTAGAAGAAGGGGCATGATTAGGAAATGGTTTCTTGAAAATGTGTAGGTTTTGGTTGGTAGGTGTGTTCGATTATCCAAGACTAATTTTCCATTCTCAAGAATTTCCTAGACAATGTTCTTGAAAGTGATGTAATTGCCATCATTATGACCTTTTACCCGATGATAGTTGTAGAAGTCATGCTCTTTGTACCACACAGGTGTGGGGGTGAGCAGAGATCAAAACTAGTGTGTGGTTTTATAGGAGGAAGGGTGATGGCCCCAACTTTAATGAGATTTTCTAAAATAGAAGAATAAGGCTCCCCAATTGGGGTGTATTTCTGTTGTTCTCATCTGAATTGAAAATTCGGATAGGGGAAAGATTAGATGAGGGCTTAGCCTATTTGATGGATGAGATGGGTCAGCCTTGAGTACCACCGCATTAGTGGTTCCCTTGGATTTTGAATAACTATTTTATAGGAGGAAGGGTGATGGCCCCAAATTTAATGAGACTTTCTAAAATAGAAGAATAAGGCTCCCCAATTGGGGTGTATTTCTGTTGTTCTCATCTAATTTAAAATTCAGACATGGGAAAGATTAGATGAGGGCTTAGCCTAATTTGATGGATGAGATGGGTCAGCCTTGAGTACCACCGCATTAGTGGTTTCAAAGAAGAAGAGGTATCATTTGACTTAAATGTCATGTTCTTATTTTGTATTTGGATTTTCTTTTCTTTGATGGCCCAAATTTCTAGCTTTCGTGCCATGGTGAATGCCTCATCGAAGGTTTGGAAATTATGCACCTGTAGGGTTGGGAAAATATGTCTAGGACAAGCCCACATGAAGATCTCTATGAGTTCATTTTGTGGTAATTGGAATGTTAGTTGATTGATCAGGATACACTAGCGAGTGACAAAATCTGGATAGATTCATCATCATATCGACGCGTGTAGAGTAGAGGTTAATCATGGTAACCTTCTTAACAACATTGATAGAGAATTGATCCAAGAAGGCTTGGGCTACTTGATTAAATGAGTAAATAGAATGTCTAGGTAATCCACTATACCAATCTAATGTAGGCCTAGTCAGAGACATGGGAAAGGTCCTTAGAAGTAAAGCGTCATCATGGGCGATCAGATAACACCCATGTTTGAAAGACTGCAAATGTTGTTGCAAGTCCTCTTTGTTGTTAAGGCAAGTTAAATTTAGGCATCTTCCAAAGTGTATGGGATATAGACAAAAATCATGGATGGGTGTATGGGATCATTACAAATTTCATCGTAGGTGAGAGAGTTACGTGAGCCATAAAACCAATGCCTCCAAAGTGTCTGCATCTTGTCCATCATTAACTTGATGAGGTCATTGGTAGGTGGTGATGGATGGGTACCTCCTGTAGCGTAAGAGGGTTGATGTTGGACATATGATGGAGGTGGCATTCCAGTATATGGTGATGCCGAATAGGTAGGTTGAGAATGAGGGAGTGAAATAGGGGGCACGTACCTAGAATGAATGATAGATGAAACAAGAGGCTATTGATAGTACGTATATGAAGGTGGAAGGGTCGAGGTGACTCTAGTAGCGATGGGGCAAAGGACTGTGGAATAGAAAGGATAATGTTTTGAAATGGGGTAGGGGTCACCGACACCAGGGGTGGTTGTGTTGCTATGGGTATATGTGATATAATAGGCACATATGAGGTTACGTTCTGGGTGGTCGAAGAAGGTATAGTGGATGCTACAGGTGCAATAGATGTGGCAGATGTGGTGGTCATAGAAGGTATAGGGCCTAGCTATGAAATGACTGGGGCAAGGTAGGTGCGGGTAGTGTGGAGCTAGAAGGGGTTGATGCAGAAGTAGGAATGAGTGTTGGGGGATAGATATAGGCATGTCGTATATCAACTGACCCGAGGCATCTCGAAGGATGAGTGGGAAAGATAGAAGTTGTTACACCCTTAATTATATATCTTACATGGGATGGATATAGCCAACTTTTGGCTATCATAATTTATTATCATGATGTATCTCTTTCATATATGATCTATTATCATTGGTTGGTCAGCCTTGTTGATGGCCATATCATAGGAATAGTATAAATAGGGGTTATAGGTAGTGGATGATCATTATGTTGAGTATTTGAGTCTTATTATATGTTTTGGAGGTTGCCCCCTCGAAGTGGCCAAGCTATTCTACTTTCATATTGAGATAACTTATCTACAATGTTGTGTTATGTGGTGTTCTATTTCTAGTGATAATCATAATTATTCAAGTAATTTCATTACAAGTGGTATAAGAGCTTGATCTCGGTCAGGACGATGTCAAACCCTAATTTTGAAGGTTCGGCTATATCTCAAGATTGGTAGTGAATTTTTCTGTAATTTTTTTGGTGGTATGGTTGATTTATTCAAGTAAGCGTCTCTCCAAATTTCAATCATTTTTGAATTGTTTTGAAAAATTTATTACGGTTCTATATTTATTCATAATTTGGCTCCGTAGGACGTAATTTTTGGAATTTTTCAAATTTATTATATTTTTGAAACCCTCAAAAAATAAGCTAGGGTTTACTTTTATAAATTCTTATATTTGGCCAAAAAAATTATGAAACCCTAAACCCTAAAATTATGCCCTATTAAGTCTACCCCCTAGACCAAACCTTTCGTCATGACTGGTAGATCTACCCAAGGCCAAGAAGAGGACAAAAACTCTAGGAATGACCCCAAATAAGGAAGATATTTCTTCGAGTCTACTATTTCGGGAGTATCTGAGGTGGTCATCCAACTTCAAAAAAGGGTAAACAATATGGTAAGGATGACCTTAATGTTGAGCTTCATCAACTGAAAGGTAGCCTTAGGAGTGAGATTTAAAAGGATTTTCATGCAATGCACAGAGTTGTTGCATATTATTTCAAATACAACTTCTAATGCCAGTCATATGGGTTCCACTAGAAATGGTCACACAAATACAAATCACTCAAATCAAGGAGGATCCTTTAATCATTCAAGTGGATCTTCTCACCAATGGAGGGGCATGATTCCAAAAGTTGAAATGCGTAAATTTGATGGAAAGGATCCACTCAATTGGATTACCCAAATGGAAATTTTCTTTGATCTCCATCATATCCAAGGAGGAAAAAAGGTAATTGTAGCATCCTTATAACTAGAACCTGATCAATTTGTTTGGTATCATTGGTTATGTGCTCAAAGGTAGAAGAATGGCCTAAATGTCACCTAGACAGTTTTCACTGAAGAGCTTCAATTACACTATAGTTCTAGTGTTTCTGAGAATTACTTCACCAATTAGAAAAGTTATGCCAAACTAGTTCAGTTAAGGAGTATGTCCATCAATTCCAAACTTTGTCCTTGTGTGTGGAGGATATTACAGAAGAGTATTTGAATGACCTATTTCTTGGGGGTCTTAAGGACCACATTGAGCATGAGGTATGCATGTTTAACCCACTCAAGGTTTCTAATTCTATTATCATGGCACGTCGAGTAGAGGAAAAATTTATTTCCAATAGAAGGTAATCCTTTTCTAGCATAAAAGATCATAACACCTTGTCTCCTTCTTACCCTCGGCCAATTTGGTTGACACCTCAACAAATTGAAGAAAAAAGAGCCAAAGGGTTATGCTTTAACTGTGATAGAAAATATGGACCAAATCATAAATGTTCTGAGAAAAAATTGTTCTACATTGAAGGATCTAGTGATGAGGAAGAATATGAGGCAACATCAATAGAGGAAGTGGAAAAATTAGAGGAAGAATCTAGAGATCCTCAGCCCACTATTTCATGTCATGCTCTATCATGTATTTTACTCCACAAACCCTTCAAGTTGTGGGTTATATTAAGAAGTAGAAGGTAATAGTCTTGATTGATTTAGGGAGCACACATAATTTCATCAATCATAAGTTGGTAGCAAGACTAAATTGTTTCATCTACCCAGCACCTAAATTTCAAGTAATGATTGCAGATGGTGGCATAGTCCAATGTTCAGGTAAATGCCATAAAGTCAAAATCATGATGGGTGATTACACATTGGAATCTATGATGTTTGTTATTCCCATGGGAGGAGTTGATATTGTCTTAGGTGTTCAGTGGCTCACTACTTTGGGCACCATAGAGATAAATTTCTAGGAATTGTTCATGCGCTTTCATTCTGAGGGTAAAAATTTGAACCTCGAGGTCTACAAGCTAAAGATACTCTAGTGGTAAGTTCTCACCAAATGTAGAAAATTATTAAAAAGGGGTCTGAAGGTTTTGTATCTCGATTATTCTCTATAGAAGTCCAACCGCAAATGAAGGTATTGCATCCTGATCTTCAAAAGGTTATTAATCAACATGTAGTTGTCTTCAAGGAACCAAGAGGATTGCCACCTGAAAGAGAGCATGATCATGCTATTCAGTTGATTCCTGGAAGAAAAGCCCCCAACATCGTGCCTTATAGATATCTATATGTGAAAAGAGTGAGATCGAGAAGATGGTGGAGGAAATGTTGGAAATGGGTATTATTCGTCATAGTCAGAGTGCCTATTCTACTCCCATGGTGATGGTGTGTCACAAGGATGGAAGATGGAGCATGTGTCCAGATTATAGAGAGCTTAACAAGTTCACTATCAAAGATAAGTTTCCTATTCCTATCATTGATGATTTATTAGATGAGTTGCATGGTGCCATTTATTTTACAAAACTAGATCTTTGTTCTGGGTATCACCAAATTAGAGTCAAGCTAAAGATATTCATAAGACAACTTTCAGAACTCATCAAGGCCATTATGAATTCCTAGTGATGCCATTTGGTCTTACCAATGCTCCCTCCACATTCTAAAGCTTGATGAATTCAGTATTTAGACCATTCCTAAGAAATTTTGTCTTAGTATTTTTTGATGATATACTCATCTACAACAAATCGTGGGAGAAACACTTACATCATGTCAATATTGTCTTAGAAGTCTTAAAGAAACATCAACTTTATGCCAAGCCTTCAAGTGTTATTTTGGGGTACAGGAAGTGGAATACTTGGGCCATATTATTTCTCATGAAGGTGTTAAGGTGGACCCTCACAAGATCCAGGCCATGGTGGAATGGGAAACCCCAAGAACCCTCAAACAATTACGAGGTTTCTTAGGTCTCACAGGTATTATCACGATTTGTCAAAAACTATGGTAGTATAGTAGCACCACTCACAAAATTATTTAAGGACTCCTTTCAAAGGAATGAGGAAACATCTAGGGCATTTGAAAAATTTAAGGCAGCTATGTGCACCACTCCAAAGATTTAGGCAACCCTGCATTTCTCCAAAACTTTTGTAGTTGAGTGTGATGCTTCAGAAATGGAATCGAGTAGTACTAATGGAAGAAGGACACCCCATTTCTTTTGAGAGTTGACAGCTAAAAGGAAAGAATTTATTAAAGCCCACCTATGAAAAGGAAATGATGGCAATACTACATGCGGTCAAACAATGGAGACCATACTTGATGGGTAGACATTTTAAGTTAAAAACTGATAATGATAGTTTGAAATATTTCTTAGAGAAATGTCTATCTTTAGAAGAACAACAAAAACAGGTATCTAAGATGTTGGGATATGACTTTGAGATTGTTTATAAGAGAGGAAAGGAAAATTTGGTCGCCGATGCTCTGTCTAGGAGGGATGAGTTTGCCGAAGAATTGTTATGTGCCATATCTATACTAAATGTAGATTGGGTAGATCAAGCATGTGAAGAATGGAAGAAAGATGCAACCATACATACTCTCATTCAAAATATTTAGTAGAACCATCCATATAATCTCAATTTATATGGAAGGGGGATAGATTGTGGTACAAAGATCGATTATATCTATGTAAGAACTCTACACTTAAACATTATGTTCTTTAAGAGATACATTCTTCTCCAATAGGTGGACATGTTGGGGTCCCGAAAACATATCATAGAGTTAAGAAGGATTTCTTTTGGGAGGGGTTGAAAGGAGATGTTCAAAAATTTGTTGTTGAATGTTTGGTTTACAAAAAAATAAGGGTGAGACCATTAAGACACATGGTCTTCTCTAACCTCTATCTATTCCGAGTGAGAAATGGGAAGAGGTATCAATGGATTTCATCACAGATTACCTAAATCGAAGGGAAAAGTGTCATCATGGTAATGGTAGATAGACTTACCAAATATTTTCATTTTTGTGCCATGGGTCATCCTTTCATAGCTAGTATTTGCCATCCCTTTTATGGATACAATTCAAAAGCTCCATGGCATGCAAAAATTATAGTAAGTGATTGTGATCCAATATTTACAAGTAACTTTTGGACTGATTTTTCTCTTGTCTAGGTACCCAACTAGCCCAGAGTTCCTCTTATCATCCCCAAATAGATGGGCAAACTAAGGTGGTAAATAAATGTTTAGAGGGATATCTTCAATGTTTTACTTTAGATAAACAAGAACATTGGGTGCAATGGTTGCCACTAGTAGAATGGTGGTACAATACTTCATTTCATACCTCCTCCAAAATGTCTCCATTTCTAGCACTTTATGGGTACCATCCTCCATCACTCATATCTAGCTTGAAGGTCAAACCAAAGGTGAGAGTAGTCAAAGATCACATTCAGCATCAACATGAGGTACTCTCTAGTCTTAGAGAAAATTTGGCACGGGCACAAAACCGTATGAAGCAATAGGTTGATCAACATAGAAGTGAGTGACACTTTGAAGAGGGAGACTTTGTTTTTGTAAGGTTACAGCCATATAAGCAATTATCCTTAAAACAATAGCAAAAGGATAATAAGCTTGCTCCTAAATACTATGGTCCTTACTGAGTTTTGCAGAAAATTGGTAGTGTGGCATATAAGCTAGAGCTCCCTCTAGGAAGTAGAATACATCTAGTCTTCCATGTTTCTTGCTTAAAGAAAGTTATTAGGCAGCACATTTCCACCCAATCAATGCTTCCGGAATTGGATGAGGAAGGAAGGATCATATTGGAACCTGAAGGCATTCTTCAAACACGCACCAAAAGACTGAGGACCAGAGTCATTACCGAGTACCTGATCAAGTGGAAGAATATGAATATTGAGGATGCATCATGGGAAGATGAAGCATTCTTGTAGCAGCATCCAGGGCTTCCCAACATTGGGGACAATGTTTCTTTGAAGGGAGGGCATGTTACACCCTTAATTATATATCTTACATGGGATGGATATAGTTGACTTGTGGCTATCATAACTTCTTATCATGATGTATATCTTTCATATATGATCTATTATCATTGGTTTGCTGGCCTTGGTGGTGGCCATATCATAGGAATAGTACTAATAGGGGTTATAGGTAGTGGATAATCATTATGTTAAGTATTTGAGTCTTATTATATGTTTTAGAGGTTGCCCCCTCGAAGTGGCCAGGCTATTCTACTTTCATATTGAGAGAACTTATCTGCAATATTGTGTTATTTGGTGTTTTACCGCTGGTGATAATCATAATTAATTAGGTAATTTCATTACTAACCGTAAGGTAGCAAGATTCTCGGTCAAGGAGTTGTGTGAACTCCTCATCACCTGTGGTGATGGTGATAGGTTGGGTAGGATCCATGGGTGATAGAATGGAAGGTGGTGAAGGACTAGGTGGGAGTGGTTGAAAACTAGCATGGAATATGAGGGAATTTTCTTGGCTACGAGTCAGCACCATGTGAACAAGTACTGATTTGGTAGGACTAATTTCTGTAAATGACACAGAAATATAGTAGAAATAGGAAAAATAGGTAGTGGTAGGTGGACCGATGCCGACTAGGGTAAACCAATGTCAGTTAGAGGTAACCGCGGTTGGTAACCGTGAAAAAAGAATAGTTTTCCAAACAAGGAAAAAGACTGATAATCTACTAGGTAGATAATTTGCGTGATGGATTTTATCATAATAGAGAAGATACTGAGAGTTACAAAGTCTTTGAAAAGAAAAGAAGATGAAGTAGGTGTCCTTTTGCACAGGTTAACCAAAAGAACAAGAAATGACACCGATTAGATAAAATGGTGATGGTGAGGGTAACCGGTATGAAGGTCCCCTGAATGACACCTTACTTATGAAATTGAAATAGAGATGAAGAAAAAGGTGGTTGTGATTTAAAATCAAGTGTGGAATCAAACCTAGAACTCTGAGAATGATAAAAATGGGGTCTAGGCACACTCAGATGAAGTTGGAATACACCAACTATGATGAGGAGTGTGCAAGGAGAAATAAAAAGATGAAGAACATGTCCTCTCACCTCAAAACACAAGCCAAGTAGAAACACTAAGAAAAATATGATCCTAAAAGTGTTTTTTCTATTATGTTTGTTCAACTTATGCTATTAAGGACTAACTGTGTGTATTTAGAATAGAATTTTTTGGTTGGGAAGGTGTCCTACAAAGAAGGATATCTAAAAGGAGAGGTTTCAAGTATGTTATGGTGGGGCAGGCTGTCTCTTGAGATAATGACTTGATAGAAGCAACGAGATGGGGAGTACCTACCAATCAAACCATGTGATCACTGACAGATGTTCCTAGGTAAGATGTTGTTTAAGAAAGATGTGTTAATTTGAATTTGTGCAGTTTGGTAAGACTTAGAGAGAGAGATAGAGAATGTGATTTCTATGATTCTTTTGTCAACCATCAACTGGGCATGACTTCCAGCGTATAGGTTGCCCTCATTTAATGTGCACTAATGCAGCATACAAGAATGAAATGCCGTTAATTTTAAGCCCAAATTGAAATATTAAATTCGATGTCACAAAAGATGAATAGGAGAGAATATGATCTTTCACTAATGTAATACAAATGAAAAAGAAGAAGAGTTCTTTTTATAGCACCAAAACATGATTAATTTGAAACAATAGAAAGAAGAGAAGATTCTAGGGGAGAAATTTAATGTGAGAACCTTTTAGAAAGGAAAAAAACATGTAACTTTTACCTAGGAATGAAGAAATGCAAGGAACCCCAAATGGGTCCCACTGCATGCAAAAATGTTTCCCCGATTCTTAGAACGTTTCTTGGAATGTGACAAAACCAATAAGGGTAAAAGGGCTAGAAGGAATACCTATTGTTCTTTGGTTGAGGCTATTGCACATGTATGACTTCTTAATCCACAGTTGACCATGAGAGATTCCTTTTGGCTAGGAGGAACTACCTAAAATAAACAACAAGACCACCAAATGGAAGTTAAATAGTATATACAGTGGACTTCCTAGTGTATGCTAGATCTGGGAAGTATGATACTCCCTAGAAGGCTATCAATCCACTATTGTAAACAAATTAATGCAAGAAATAAGGTAAATATTGTCCTATTGTAGTCAATATGATTTAGGCATCTCATATAAACACAATAAGCAAAATCTAATCTAACAGGCTAGGTTAGGATCAGATCCGGAGGTCGGGTAAATGGTTCTCGAATTATTGCAGTCCGACAGAGTTCATGAAGGTCACAGTGATTATAGGTAACTTAGAGGTAAGTAGGAAATTTTCTGGTCTATACTATGTTGGTAGACCGAGATCAATTCCGGTCTAGTTCTCGATCAAGCATGTTAATTGTGACTAATAACAGCTTGATCTTGAAGAAATGACAGGGATCAAGAACAAGGGTCTAGGTCTATTTTTTGAGTTAATGGGGAACTAAGTGTGGTGTCTAGGAAGTGTGAGTAGGGAGGTAGGTTATTGGGTAAGTCTAGTGGGGTTTTGGTGAAGTTGAGAGGAGTTATGGGTTAAGTTGGTGAATGGTAGTAAAGGATAAGTACCGAGTAGGTAAATCGATGTTGGTATAGGCTCAACCGATGGTGGTTTAGGGAGACCAATGCTGGTGACTTTTGGGAAAATGGAAGATGTTGCGGAATAGATTTTGGATCTTCTTTGTGATTGCAAAAAGGGTTGGGTAGGTCGAATGGGGTGTTGGATTGCTAGGATAGGGTTTTGAGAGGTTTTGGAAGTGGTATTAGGGGATAGTTATCAGAGAAAAGTAGTGAGTGGCTAGGAAAGCAATAGCACACAGAAGAATCTAAATACTAAAAGTATTCAAACAAAACTGGACTAAAAAGAGAAGTATACTTACTTGGGATTTTCTACCAGTTCATTGTGGATGCAGATAAGAGATGGTGGTGAGAGATTTCTCCTGTGAAGGGCCACCGGTTGATAGGAGACTCTTTCTTGAGCTTCCTGGCTTTTCTCCTTGCTTGGCTGAATCAGATCTTGACTTAGATGGCTGTGGATGTCTGGGTGTGAATGGATACTCGCTCTGATTGCATGCAGATGTGATTATTATCCCTTACTCTCATAAATGTGCCAACCTTGAAATAAGGTTACCAAATGGAATAAAAGGTAAGCGACAATGGTTCTGGGTTGACCGCATCGGTTAGGGTGGGATTTCCTAGATTTACTAAAATGAGCAGATCTGCTTGATTTCTTAGATCTAGTTAGTTTCTTTTCACGGATTAGAATGGAATATTCTTTTCTAACGAGCGAGAATGTGGTTAGAGGGAATGTAGGCTTTGATTTTTAGGGTTTACTTGGGAATTAGTTAGTTATGGAAACATACTAAGAATAGTCTTAGGGTGAGGTGGCTAGGTGAGGTGGTGATGTGGGAATTATCTCGAATTAGGATAATTAATAATAAATATTGTGAGGAGATGGATTAATTTAATTAAATTAATTAAATTAATATTAGTGTGGGGTGTAAGGGGCCATGGTTAGGTGAGTGTGTTTGAGGTAATTATTTGATAAGGGACTAAGGGGAGTGTGACCCAATTTTGGTGTCTACATTAAGTTTTTGAAACTCGAGTCATTTTCTAATCATAGTAAAGTTATGGCAGCCATCATTGCCTAAAATAACTTTTAAATTTATCCCAAGTAATATTAGTTTCATCAATGTTTAACTCAACCTTACGGTTGTCCCACCATGAAGATTCTTCATGGGAAAGTTGATATACTCCCCATATTTCCTTTGTTTCATCTGAGAAGTTCCTTATTGTAAAGTACTTCTCCATTTTGTTGAGCCAATTCTCAACTCCATCTCCTAATGTGGTGCCATCAAACTTAGGTGGACTTATCCTTTTTATATCATTAGTGAGTTCAACTATCAGTCTTGCCTTTTTATTTTCTAGGCTGATCCGGCATGTTTACATTGTTATTATCAACACCCAAATTCCCAAATGGCATTGTCCATAGGAGGTGGCTGATTTTTATTACCAACATCTTCTTCCTCCTCATTTCCCATTACTTGTTGTTCAAGTACAGTCAAATGATCTCTTGTGTCCAATAGGGTAGTAAGGATCTCATCGAGTTTTTGGGTAGTTGCTGCTTCTCCACCTGGTGGTGGGTTATTTGCAACATTTCCTCTTGTCCTAACCATTTTCTGTTAATAATAAAATTTAAATTTTATCGATTATAGAAACAATAGGTCCAAGAGTTGTAAACCTTCAACTTTGATACCAAGATGTAACATTCCCAATTTAAGACTTTAGAAACAAGGAATTTTTTTATACATAATGTTCTCTATTCTAAATAATCATAACTTAGAACACACATTCCATGCCAATCAATCTCATAACAGATAACCATATGCAGCTGTAAATGACTCGGTGAGCTACTAATCTCTCATTTCATGACTCGATTAACAACCGATCTCTCATGTTACTTAAGTATTGAATACTTTATGTATACCAAGTATACTTGGTTCTCTTACCTTGTTCTGGGTACTGAGTGTTCTGTTTAAGAAACCTATCTGAATATTTGTTACCAATATTCATCTAAAATCACATTCCTTAAACTAGGTGACATAGGACAACGCAACAACAACTTGCGATACTTTGGCCAAATATTTCCAACATACTTGTTCATGTTACTATTCCTAGACAAAATACTTGTCTAAACAGAATACGTCCTTCACCCCACTCATCTATTATCTAGAATGGTCTTCACCAACTTCATTCATTCCACTTGTCCAAGGTTTGACCCTAACGCAGGTTAGTGATATAATTTAGAATAGGGAGTCACTCACGATGACCTAGGGTATATAGACATACCCTTTCGACCTAAGTTGATTGGATGTGCCTAGTTATCCTAAATCATTGTGAGTCATTTCCTATTCTAGATCATAACTCTAAACTGTCCTAGAGAGAAACTAAGTTCAAGTCCAAGTTTGGGTAGGTCTAGATGAACCAATGTTGAAGGGTGTTACAACATGTCAATTGCAACCATGTATCCTTGTGAAGACCCAAGTCTTCACAAAGGTACAGATCTATAGTTGGTATGTGCCAACATCCGACAGAACCACTTCATCTTGACGTACACACCTCAAGAGATCATTTCCACTTAATTAGTTTAGGATTAAGATTCAGATTACAACAACCTTACATAACCCTAATTCCAACAACCTTAAAGGTTTCCATTCCCATTTGAGTTGGTTAACTAATACGGAACTTCAAGACTAATGATTGTTTTATGTTCAATTAAATTTTTTACTTAGCATTTTTTTTCAAAAATAGAACCAACATCCATCATAAGATTTTCTTAAGTAACTCAACCATTCATAGGAGGTGTAAGAACCTAAACAAGTTCAGTAAGAGTGGACTTCATAGAGATGAAGTCTAAATGATTTACAAACACAAACACCATTCATTTGTTTTACATCCTTTTGAGAGGAGAAGAACCTTCCTCTTTATGGTTAAGTGTTAGGGTTTATTATACCCTTTTACCTTTCACACTTCCTTATAGTTTAATTGTATGTTCATTTAACATCCCTTAATAAACCATACTAGTTTAGGCAAAAGAACATCAATACATGTAGCTTAGTAAGTTGCATTCAAGAAAGGGAAATTATACTATTTCCCATTCATCCAATTCATTAAATTACAACAAAAAAAGGATCCAATCAGATATGAATGATAACAACAAGATATGATTACCAATTTCCTTCATATAATGCACAAGAGAATTTACACAAGTTAAAGTAACTTCCAATTTTTCCATTCATTATGATAAATACACATTTTACAAGACTATGCATTTCAAACATGTTGCATGTCAAACAACATCAAGATCATTAAAAATTACAACTTTCCTTCCTTCAATACATCTCAATAATGAATCAAAATTCTCTATAAAAGATCTAGACTTTAAATCAACCAATACATCATATAATTTATTGCCTTCCTTTATCACTTACAAATTCCATCTACAAAAATTGCTAGCATGGGTCAGTTCATTGAACTGAGCATGATAAGCACTAAGCATTAAAATGAAGTGCCTTCAACTAACTGTTTCATAAAACCAACTCTACTTTTATGAAATAGAAAGGCTGAGAAGACAATAAATCATAAGTTATAACAACCATAAAAGAAGAACAATTAATCAACCTGAATTAACATTTAAGAAAAGATCATGATATATTCATTAATCTACAACATAATATCAGATAAGTAATGTTCCAACCAATTACTTATCTATATCAAATAAAAGTAACTAATAATTATTTCCTTCATAATTCAATCTGAATTTGAAATATAGAACTAACTTTACTATTTATCCAAACAGAGTTACTTTTAGAAGCAAGGGTCTTCTTACTCAACTTTACAAGTTTCATAAAAAGACATGTACAGTCAAGCTCATTCCAGCATCATAAGGATTTTAGGATGAATCATTTAACAACTGAAATAAATAAGAGTTTCACATTTCAGATGTGACATCCTAATTCCAAAACCAAGACATAGCCTAAGTTCTCAAGTTAGGCCTCACATTAACATTAGAAAAGTATTCATTCAATAAACAACATCTCACACCAATCACTATAACAGATATTAAACACCCTTAATACAAGTTAAGTGAATAAGAAAGTAGTAACAACAACTACATAATTGCATTCATAAAAGTAATGCAACTTAGCCAAATAAATCCACTACAAGCTTACACAAAAGAAGAATGAATGACTGAAAATAAATAGTTTAAAACTTCCTTTCCCATTTGGTTTAACCCAAATTCCCATTCACAACTCATAAAAGGGAATTCAACACTTAACTCTTACAGTTTCACAAGTAAGAAATTCGAAAGAGGAATGGTACCAACCCAGTCATAACATCCCTTAAATATTAAAAATATAGACATCATGCTCGAGATGTTACACTACTCATGCTACTACAAATTCAAGTCGGGATAAAAAATTAAGGCTCACCCATCACCAAAAAAATAGTTCAGTATCATTTTCCACATCTCGAAATGTAAAAAAAAAGTAGCAAAACATCATATAGGAAAAATAACAGCCTTCAGCAATCATCCAAAAATGTCAAAGTTTCAATCAAGAGATCATAACCTATCCATTCCTACAAGATGATAACACAACAATAGATAAGGAGGACTTACAGTCGCATCCTCATAGAGGTGAGTGAACACATCCTTGAATGGACAGAGAAGGATTCATCAAGAATCAATTCCAGAAGATGCAAATGAAAGGACTACATGACTTAGCTAAAGGTTCCCAGTCAGCTTAAAAGATGATTAAGTTTTCCTTTCATTTTACCACAGGCAGGCTCAACTGAACACTCCTACGAAATTGACGAGACATTCATTTCTTCCAACTTACACAGGAATCAAATAATCTAACAACTGCACCGATTTGGTTAGCTTCAAAGAAACATAACCGCCAATTCAAAATTTGAATATCCATTCAATGTATCTTCAAGAAGTTACAACAATCAGACTTTCACAAGTCTCTCTAACAAGTTTAACAAGTGGTCTACCCAGATCAGGAATGGGTAGGTTCATATCAACAACATCTAAGTCCAAAAGAAAAATAGACAGGAAGATTTGACCTCAAGTAAGCTCAACTGAGCTACGGAATTATAATCAAAATATCAAATCGGATAAAGATCCAGTACCCAAAATATCTTCAAACAAAAAGAACTTCAACTATTTACCTATAGCTCAATCTCCCCAAATCTTAAAGGAAGACTCAAACATAATTATTCAGAAGAGAAGACTTCATCCCTGTTGTATTCAACAAATAATTTTGAAAACAAATAAACCTGAATCCATTTCATAGAGTTTCATAATAGAGAGCACAAAATCCAAACAAAAAGGTTTTCTAGTTAATACCTCCTTCTTGTTTCGACACGGACTAGAACCGTAACACCTTGGACAAAATGTTATGATTATATTTTTCATTATAAGCATTGGCATGTGATTTTCATGAGGTGTGTTTCCTTGATTTTTGAAAATCATGCTTGTTATGGGTAAATCATTTCTGCTCTTGGATTCATTGGACTAAAATTTTATGACTTGCAACAATCCACTTTCACTTCTTATTGATAAGTTGCAATCTGGTTTTGAGAGATACACACTTATCTCATGTACTAACTCATCCTTGGATCAATTTCAGTGATCCAAGGAATGTTTTAAATCTTCTTAATGAATGAATGGTAAATTGACATTCATTGGTGAAGAGACATAGTGGACTGAACCTTGTATGTTACAAGTTCTTTGGGCTTGAGTGATCGTGTCTTCATTCGGTTGTATGTTTTTCTTGGGTCTTTGGGATTGACCTCTGCACAGACATTATTGGCATAAATAAAAATAGTCTGCTTCATGACTATGAAGGGGATCAGAATCCTAAAACAAAAGGAGTATCCTAACAGTATCCTAAACTAGGTAAGAGCACCTACTTCCTAGTTATATCTACTTAATTGAGGTTATAATCTAACATAAGCTCTAGTGATAAATGAATAAGGGGAGATTACTATGGTAATACTAAACTATGTTAACCTAATGCCTAATACTAATGGTTGTGAATTTAATCTAACCTAAGGTGGTATTAGCTATGGCAATGTTTTAGACCTAAGGAAATTATTTAGAAAATGATGTTTGACTAACCTAAGTTTTGGGGACATCTAGCCTAAACTAATTAAAGAGGGGCCTATGGTTGCATGACACTATGAAAATGGTTCCAATGGATTTTATTGATTTGATTGGGTATTAATGTAAGGTGGTACCACCAGTTTTGGCAAGGGCTAGTTAACTTTAGTGGGGCTTACGTGGAGGCTTCACTAAGTATGGAATTGCATGCTGATTTGGAATTGGTATTCACCTGTTTGGAGGCGGTGGCAAGGAGAGAGAAGCGAGAGAGTTGGGAGTTAAGGCATTAATGAATCTCAGTTTTTGTGTGCAAACCATCTTGAAAACAAGGGAGGAGGATTTGTGGGTGGTTGTTTCATTTTCATGCCTCATGAATTTTGCTCTGCATTGAGCTATTTGGTTCTTTGAACCAGCAGTTCGACTTCTTCTTCTTCTTGGCTATTTTTGGTTTTTGTGGTTTATTTTTATCAAGGGAATGTATAAGAGGCATTAGAAGAAGAAAAAAATTGGTTATTGATCTATTGTGGAGAAGAAAAAGGGTTGGAAGCTTGGCTGGAAGTATCCTTCAAATTGGCAAAGGCACTATCAGGCATGATAGGCTCTACCCATTAAGATCTCTTGCTTTCTTCTAAATGAATCATTAAAACAACTCTACTCTCATGAGATAATTTTTGTTGGATTTGTCTGGTTATTTACTTGCATATTTTAGGAAATCTTTGTGGTTTTTGGAATGCAAATCCATTGCTAGCAATGATAGTTTTTAGGAAACTTTCTCTATGTTAGTTTAATGGTGGCATGCATGCGAAACTTGTTTTGGGAGCTCTACATTGCATTCTCAAATTTGTATGCAAGGTTGATGTTGATCGAACTGGAATTCATTTCCTTATGATTTATTCTAAACTATTTTTAGAGCTTGTGTTTAGTTTTAATTTACAATGGAGATTCTTGGTTATTTTGAACTTTTGTTGAAGCTCCGGCATTTGTTGTTTTAGTATGGTTATGAATCTCTATATACTCCGTCTTATGTTTCGTTGAGCTTGTATTGGAGCATTAGAGTTTTCCCAGAGCTTGTAATTAAACTTTTGTGTTATTCTAAGTTGAGTAGGAGCTTGTATTGTTAAGAAATTTTATTGAAGCTCCATGATTGAAAATCGATGTACTCATGTTCAGAGATTTGTGTGATTCGAACTTGAAGTCGAACCGATGAGTTTTTTTCTTTAGACATATACTCTAAACCGTGACAAGGTTATTCTTTTCAAGGATTTGAAGTTTAACCATTTTTTTCATAGGATTAATGGTCTGTAACAATGTCTTGTTGTGGGTTTGATTGATTTTTGTAGTTCATTTGGAACATTCGTATCATTTTGGAGACTTCGGAAATGCGTGTATTTACTCTCCTTCTTGTTTGAGATGTTGAAATAAATACTTTACATTGTCTTAATATTTTAGTTGGAACTTGAGATTCCTAGTTGTGATTCTATTTCAAACTTAGTCGAGTTGGAACATATCTTGACTTAAACGTTATTGGGGTTTCTTACTCTCTTCGGATCTATAATTTAATTCTTGGGTTTTATTAGAAGTTGAATTTAAACCTATTATACTGAATTTTGTATGGAAGGATACAATATCATTGTTCAGAATGCTTTGAATTAATGTTCTTATTTGGGATCGCGAACTACTTATTCTGTTGCATTATGTTGTTGAAGCCTTGTAATGGGATTTCTGTCTTTGTGTCGTAAGTTGTATTGAACCCTATATATCTTACACTGTTTGTCAGATTTCTATTCCTTGTTGGGTTCATTGAATGAATCTCTAGGTTTTGAAAAGAGAAATGAACATGATCTCTTGGGGATAGTATACTATTTTAGGGACTGTACTATGTAATTCATTCTATGAATTGAATTTGAACTTGTGTTTGATGAATGGAATAGGTAAACCAGTTTGTAAGATTTGTAATGGAAAGTTTGAAGTGTGATTTCTTTAACTGTGTGTTCGTTATGTGTTCTCTTTGAAACGAGTTAAGGAATTCTAATTTTGAAATAGAAATGAGAATTCATTTCATAGTATAAATTAAATGAATTATGGATTGGGTCCTTTTCTATTTGAAATATTTTTTCAGTTGTTTGGATGAGTTCATTGACTAAGCTTATCTAAATTTGATTCTCTTCGAGATGGCAACTTCTTGTGGATTATTTGGTCTAATTTGTATAAGTCATTGGTTGTTATGAAGTGGAAAGAAATTAATCGAATTGGTATGTTGGAAAGAAAATAATAACATACATGTAGACGATTTTTGCTTGATTGAGTCACACTCCATTTTGATTGATATTGAGGGTTGTGTCTTTTTGCACTTTTTTATTATGAACCCTTCTTGGATGGATTCAGATTCTTGTTTAGATGTTGTCTCTTATTTATAGAATACTTATATTGATATCCTTGAACTCAAGCAATTAGGTAACTTCTAAACCTATTTCTATCTTTTAGATGATGAAGTATGTAAGAAGTAGTATGTATTGACTATTCTTCTTTGCTTAAGTTGTAGGATGAATTATCCTAATATGAGCTAGGCTAAAATTAACTTGTTTTGATTCTTAGAAAATATAAATGTGTATTTCTATTCTTATGGAATTATGAAACAATTGGATGACAAGAACTGTTGATTATTTTAAAGTAATTGATAGGATCAATTAAACCATATGATATAAATGTAGGTGTTTCAGATTATATTATGCTCTTTTCTTAAAAGTGAATTTAGACTCTTTAATTGTACTTCTTTTCCGGATGTTATTACTTATGATTTTTTTATGATATATTAATTGTTTCATTACATCAAATTTGTTTTAATGGAACAATTAGTGGAATGCACTTCACTTTAATGCTTAGTGCTTATCATGATCAGTTCATTGAATTGACCCGTGTTAGGAATTTTTACAGATGGACATCGTAAGTGATATAAGAAGGAAAGAACTTTCATGATGTATTGGGTTATTTAATTCTAGATCTTATGTAAAGAGTTTTGAATCATTCTTGAGTTGTAATGAAAAAGAAAAGTGATGTTCCTTTAAGATCTTAATTATGATTGACATGCAGAATGTCTGAATTTCATAGTCTTGTAAATGTATATTTAAAATCATGAATTGAAAGGTTTTGTGTTGGACTAGAATTTGTGATGTGAATACTTTTGTACTTGTATGATGGAGATAATAGTGATATCTTTGTGGTATTCTTTATATCTGTTTATACTATTGTTGATATAAGATAATGAATTGGATTAAGGAGATAGTATAATCTCCCTTATATTAATGAACTTGTTAAATTGCAAGGATGTCATTCTATAATTACACAACTATAGTTTAATAATTAAATATGCTTTTGTAAATACAATAAAACTATATAAGTAATGAATGATAAAAAGGTTATATTAAACCTAACATCCATCCATGAAGAGAAGACTCTTCCTCTCTCATGGAATGATTGGTAAAAGGAATAGTGGTATGATCTTTAATCATTAAACTTCATTTTTAAAGTAAACTCTAGTTGAATCTAAGTGAATGACACATTTGATTTAGACAGCTAGGTTACGATAAGGATTAAACGTTTGATGTTTGACTGTCCTGTTTTTTGGATAACTGCTTGTTATGCCACGATAACTAATAATAAATGCAAACATGAATTAATGAAATTCTTTATATCTAATCAGGATAGTGTTGGATAAAGAACTTTAGGAATATTGGAATTAGGGTTAGGCATGGTTGTTGTAATTTGAATCTTAATCCAATATAATTATGATTAACAACCACTACGAGGGTATGTACATCTTGATGATTCAGGGCTTCTAATGGATGTTGGCACACATGACTTACGGAATGTACCCTCGAGGAGTTCATGGACTTCTCAAGGATACATTGTTACAGTTTACATGTGGCAACTTCCTTATGTATTTGTTCATCTAGATCTACACACATCTGGACTTGAACTTAGTTTCTCTCTAGTTTAAGTTAGTAGCATGTTCGGGATAGGTAGTAAATTTCTATGACTTAGGATACCTTGGCACACTCGGATGATTTAGGTCAGCTGATTATGCCCATATACCCTAATCCATTATGAGAATCTTCCTATAGCAAATTATGTTTCTAACTAAGGCTAGGGTCAAACCTTGGGCAAGTGGACTGATGAGTCGAGTAAAGACAATTCTAGATAACAGAAGAGTGAGGTGAAGGATGTATTCGGAATGATGAGTATGTCATATAAGAATAGTAACATGAACAATATGTTGAAAAACCTTTGCCAAAGTATCACAAGTTGTTGGATGTATTGTCTATGTCACCTAGTTTAAAACAACGTGATGTTAGATGAATATTGGTAATAAATATTCAAATAGGTTCTTTAAACAGATCACTCAGTATCTGGAATAGGGTAGGTGAACCAAATATACGTAGTATACATAAAGTATTCTATACTTTAAGTAAACATGAGAGATCGGTTTGTAATCGAGTCATGAAATGAGAGATCGGTAGTATAACGAGTCATTACAGCTACATATGGTTATCTGTTATGAGATTAATTAGGCATGAATGTGTGTTATAAAGGATGTTTTATTTAGAACAGAGAACATTATGTTTCAAAACAAAAATTCCCTTGTTTCTAAAGTCTTAAAATGGGAATGTTACATCTTGGTATCAAAGGTGAAGGTTGCAGCTCTTGGACCTATTGTGTCCATAATTTGATGAAACTTAAATTTTCTTGTTAACAGAAAATGGTTAGAACAAGAGGAAATGTTGCAAATAATCCTCCACCAGAGGAAGGAGTAGTAATTGCCTAGAAACTTGATGAGATCCTTGCTACCCTATTGGACACAAGAGATCATTTAGCTATACTTGAACAGCAAGTAATGGGCAAATGAGGAGGAAGAAGATGTTGGTAACAATAATTAGCCACCTCCCGAGGACAACACCAATTTAGGTGTTGATAATAACAATGTGAACATACCTGATCAACCTAAGAACAAAAGGCTAGGGCTAGCAAATTGAACTAACTAATGATATAAAAAGGATAAGTCCACCCAAGTTTTATGGCACCACATTAGGGGATGGAGCTGAGAATGGGCTCAATGAAATGGAGAAATACTTTGCAATAAGGAATTTCTCACAATAAATAAAGGTGATATGGGGTGTATATCAACTTTCCCATGAGGCATCTTCATGGTGGGACAACAGTAAGGCTAAGCTAAAAATTGATGAAACTAATATCACTTGGGATCAATTTAAAGGTTACTTTAGGAAACGTTGGCTATTGCAACTTTATTATGATCAGAAAATGACTGAATTCTAGAACATAGCTCAAGAAAAGCTAATTGTAATTGAGTATTGGGAGTGGTTTACTAAACTCCTTAAGTATGTACCTCAGTACAAAAATGATGATAAGTTCAGGATATGAAAATTCATCATGGGATTGAATCCCATTATAGGAGGAGAGGTGGATGTTCACATCCCAACCATGATGGAATGGGTTTTAAAAGGCCATAAGGCAGGGAATAGAAATTGAAGGCAATTTTTTCTCATAAGGAGGAAGTAAGGAAGAAAATCCCCAACTCCTCTTCATCATCTCTTGCACCTAAGAAAGGACCATGGAATAAATTTGGAATGAAAATTAATTTTTCATCTGATACTAATAAGAAAGAAGTAACAAACAAGTTTGTTGGCAATGCATGGAACAACTTTGTCAAGAACAATAATAATAGACAGAAGTCCTATGGAGGTCAGAATGATAACTCTAAGGCTGGAAATAAACCCGAGCCTAGAAAGGGACCTATAGGAGGCTGTTATAATTGTGGCAAAGATCATTACACAAATTAATGCCCTTTGAAAAAGGATGATTGTAATCAGTAGCACAAGATACACGCTATAGTAGCTAACAAGTAGGCTGAGAAATAGGCCATGCCCATAGAGGTTCTGGGTAAGTTATTTGGTTTACCTATAACTATTCTTTTTGACACCAGAGCTACTGAATGTTTTATTTCTAGTAAATTAGCATCAAAACTAAAAAGAAAATTTGGAAACATGGATAAAACATGGACTGTACATTATGGAAACAATGATAGTCATACAATTAGTATGTGTCTTTTTGGATAAATCCTTGATTTACTTAACTTTTCCATTGAAGTTGATCTTTATGTTGCACCTTTGGGATATTATGATATAATCATAGGTGTTAATTGGTTAGCATAACATAAGGCTAAAGTGGATTGTTTTGAAAAACACATTAGTTGTTTAGATGACCTGTAGAAAACAATAGGATTCAAGGTGTGAAACGTGAGATTTTGGTTAGGAAACTATCAGCTATACAACTCAAAAAGGCCAAAAATAAAGGTTGTACCTTATATGTAGTAAATATTACAGAAATAACTAAAGAGAGAAGTGATGTCATGGAACAATATCCATGTTATGAAACTTCGCTTATGTGTTTCGGAAGAGTTACTAGGTCTTCCACCTAAAAGGAAGTTTTAATTCACAATTGAGATCAAGCTTGGAACCAAACCTATTTCTAAGGCACCATACCGAATGACTACTATAGAATTAGTAGAGATTAAGGCTCAGTTGCAAGAAATTTTATCTAAAGTTTTTATTAGACCAAGTGTTTCACCTTGGGGAGCAACATTAATTTATGTGAAAAAGAAAGAGGGAAACACTTAGATTGTGCATTTATTACAGAATGTTAAACAAAGAAACAATCAAGAATAGATACCCACTCCCTAGGATTGATGATCTATTTGATCAGATGCATGGAGCATCGGTATATTCTAAGATAGATCTTCGATCTAGATATCATCAATTATGGATTAAGGATGAGGACATTCATAAAACAACTTTTAGAACAAGATATGGACATTATGAGTTCACGGTTTTATCTTTTGGTTTAACAAATGCACTTGTAACATTTATGAATTTAATGAATAATATCTTTCAAGAATACTTGGAAAAATTTGTGCTCATATTCTTGGATGACATTCTCATATATTCTAAAAGCATAGAGGAACACCATGAACATTTGAAGATAGTTTTAGAAATTTTGAGAAAGAGACGGTTATATGGTAAGTTATCTAAATGTTCTTTCTATGACAAATGAAGTGCACTATTTGGGACATGTAATAAGTAAGAATGAAATTTCTATAGCTCTTTATAAAATTGTAGCTATAATCGAGTGGCCTACACCAAATAATGTACATGGAGTTAGAAGCTTCATGAGGCTTGTTGGTTACTATAGAAAATTTGTTAAATATTTTTCTAAGGTGGTTGCATAAATAACTTCTTTACAAAAGAAGGATAAGAAGTTTTTTGGAGTGAGAAATGTGACACTACATTAAGAACTTTGAAGGAACATTTAACTTCAACACCTATTCTAGTAGTACCAGATCCTAATGGAGACTTTATGGTAGTAACAAATGCATCTGTGAATGACTAGGAGGTATTTTGTTACAAAATGATCATGTCATAGATTACGAAAGTAGAAAACTAAAGTTACATGAGTTGAATTATGTTCCACATGATTTAGAGCTTGCTACCATTGTTCATGCACTACAAGTTTGGAGGAATTACCTACTTGGTAAACCTTTTGAATTGAAAACTAATCATCTTGGGCTGAAGTATATTTTCACTCAGCCAAATCTAAATGCAAGACAATGAAGATGGTTAGATTTTTTCTCAATATGATTTTGACATCAGTTATGTCAAGGGTAAGGAAAATAGTGTGGTGATGCTCTAAGTTGTAGGAAGCATAGTTTTGCTCTTATAACATTGAGAACTTAGTTTAAGGATAAAGTAAAAAGTGTTATGGAGTCTTATTCTTAATCTCAGCAAGTAAAGACAACGCTTCTAGTAGATCCAAATGATTTGAGGTATAAAGGTTTTCACTTTGATAACGAAGGAATCCTAAGATTTGAACATACCTTTGCTAAATGGTTTAAGAAATAAATTGTTAGTAGAATTTCACAATTCACCTTTTTCTAGACATCCTGGTATTACAAAGATGCTTGCTGATATAAAACAACAATATTTCTAGAAAGGAATGAAAAAGGATGTTATTGATTTTGTGACACATTGCCTTGAATGTCAACGTGTTAAAGTAGAACATATGCACCCAATCGGTTTATTGTATCCTCATAGCATACCACAGTACAAGTGGCAAGTGATAAGCATGGACTTTGTACAAGGGTTACCTATGTCAAGAAATAAACATGATGTTATTTTAGTAGTTGTTGATAAACTAACAAAGGTAGCACATTTTATTGTTGGTAATCTAAAGGATGATTCTCTTGTATTGGCTAAAAGATTTGTGCATGAAATTTTCAGATTACATGGAGTACCTGAATTAATCATATCAGATAGAGATCCTAGAATGACATCAAGGTTTTGGAAAACACTTAATGCAACTCTAGGAACTAAGCTAAATTTCAATTTTGCATATCATCCAGAAATGGATGGACAGACTAAAAGAGTTAATCAAGTTTTAGAGGATATGTTACGAATGTATTGCATGGATCAGTAGTATAAGTGGGAAGAGTACCTTCCACTAGTTGAGTTTGCATATAATAACACATATCATGCCTCTCTTAAGATGGCACCTTTTGAAGCATTATACGGAAGAAAATGTAGAACCCCATTAGTTGGGACAACATTGAGGATAGAGAGGTAATTGGACTTGAAATTTTTACTAAAATGGAATAGTAAGTTAAAATGATTCGTGAGCACTTGAAAGAAGCAACAGATAGGAAAAAGAGTTATGCTAATTTAAAGCGGGTCGACAAGAAATTTGAACTTGGGGAGATAGTATTTCTTCAAGTTAAACCATAAAAGAGCTCTATAACTTTTGGCAAGGCAGTCAAGTTATCACCTCATTATGTGGGACCCTTTGAGATAGTTAAAGTAATAAATCCTATAGCTTACTATTTAGCATTACCTCTTGCTTTCTCACGAATGCATGATGTTTTCCATATTTCTTTACTTAAGAAATACATTTCAGATTTATCATGTGTTAAATTGGAATTCCTTGCAGGTCCAAGACCCAAGAATAATCATGGTTAAACCCATATGAGTGCTAAAAACTCACCGAGTTGAATTTAAGAAATCATGAAATAATTCTATGTAAGGTCCAAAGGGGACTAATTTAATGAAGAAAGTACAATATGGGAAAATATGGAAGATATGAAAACTGCTTTCCTATATTTATTTGATCAAAATTGACTTTGATGACTGATAAAAATTTGTGATTTTATCTTTATTTGTCAATAATTCTGCCACTTTTGGCAGATAGTTATTTGTTTTTTTGAATAAAAACTATGTGAATGCTAATTTTTGGAACTTTAAATCTTGATATTGTTGCAAACATAGATTAAGAAAGTGAATAAATTGATTATCCTTAATGCAATGTTAAAATGAGATAATCATCGGGATGATGATTCTTTTTAGGAAGGAAGAATGCAACACCTTGGAAAAACTATTATAATTCTCTTTTGCATTACAATTGGCATGTGATTTCCATGAGGTGTATTTCCTTGATTGTTGAAAATCATGCCTTTCATGGGTAAATCATTTCTACTCTTGGATTCATTGGATTGAAATGTTATGACTTGTAAGAATCCATTTTCACTTCTTATTGATAAGTCAGTAATATGGTTTTGAGAGTTACAAACTTATCTCATGTATTGACTCATCCTTGGATCAATTTTAGTGATCCAAGGAATGTTTTAAATCTTCTTAACAAACCGAAAGGTAAATTAACATTCATTGGTGAAGAGACATAGTAGATTAAACCTTGTATGTTACAAGTTCTTTGGGATTGAGTGATCGTGTCTTGATTCAATTTATGTTGTGCTTGGGTCTTTGGGATTGACCTCTGTAGGACATTATTGGAATAAATAAAAATAGTCTACTTCATGACTACGAAGGGGATCAAAATCGTAAAAAAAAGGACTATCCTAACGGTATCCTAAACTAGGTAATAACACCTACTTCCTAGCTACGTCTACTTAATTGAGGTTATAATATAACCTAAGCTCTAGTGCTAAATGAATAAGGGGATATTACTATCGTAATACTAGAATACGTTAACCTAATGCTTAATACTAATGGTTGTGAATTTAATCTAACCTAAGGTGGTATTACCTATGGAAATGTATTAGACCTAAGGAAATTATTTAGGAAATGATTTTTGACTAACCTAAGTTTTTGGGACATCTAGCCTAAACTAATTAAAGAGGGGCCTATGGTCACATGACACTATGGCAACGGTTCCAATGGATTTTATTGATTTGATTGGGTATTAATGCAAGGTGGTACTACCAGTTTTGACAAGGGCTACTTAACTTTAGTGGGGCTTACGTGGAGGCTTCACTAAGTATGGAATTGCATGCTGATTTGGAATTGGTATTCGCTAGTTTTGGGAGGTGGTGGAAAGGAGAGAGAAGCGGGAGAATTGTGAGTTATGGAATTAATGAATCTCGGTTTTGTGTGGAAACCATCTTGGAAACAAGGGAGGCAGATTTGTAGGAGGTTGTTTGCTTTTGCATGCCTCATGAATTTTTATCTGCATAGAGCTATCTGGTTCTTTGAACTAGTAGTTCGACTTCTTCTTCTTATTCTTGGCCTTTTTGGTTTCTCTCGTCTATTTTCAATCAAGGGAATGTATAAGAGGCATTGGAAGAAAAATTGTTTGGTTGTTGATCTGTTGTGGAGAAGAAAAAGGGTTGGAAGCTTAACTAGAAGTCTCCTTCGAATTGGTAGAGGAACTATCAGGCATGATAGGCTCTACCCATTAAGATCTCTTCCTTTCTTCTAAATGAATCATTAAAACAACTCTTCTCTCATGAGATAATTGTTTGTTGGATTTGTCTAGTTATTTACTTGCATATTTTAGGAAATCTTTGTGGTTTTTAGAATGCAAATCCATTGCTGGCAATGATAGTTTTTAGGAAACTTTTTCTATGTTATTTTAATGGTGGCATGATTGCGAAACTTATTTTGGGATCTATGTATTACATTTTAAAATTTGTATGCAAGGCTGGTGTTGACTGAACTGGCATTCATTGCCTTATGCTTTATTTTGAACTATTTTTAGAGCCTGTGTTTCATTTGAATTTGTAGTGGAGCTTCTTGGTTGTTCTGACTGGCATTTGTTGCTTGTATGGTTTTGAATCTCTATTGTAGTCTTATGTTTCGTTGAGCTTGTATTAGAGCATTTGAGTTTTTCTAGGAGCTTGTAATTAAACTTTGTGTTATTCTGAGCTGAGTTGGAGCTTGTATTGTTCTAGAACTTTCATTGAAGCTCCGTGATTGATGTTGTACTCATGTTTAGTACTTGCGTGATTCAAACTTGAAGTCAAACCGATGAGTTTTGTTCTGTACATATACTCTGAACTGGAAGGTTATTCTTTTTCAAGGATTTGAAATTGCTTGAACTCGTATTTGAACTTTGTGTTTGTTTGAACTAGTATTATAGTCTTATGAAGTTTTGAAATTTTGTTCGATACTCATGTTCTTTACTTTATTGGTATTCCTTTCATGCATGTTTGAACTCATGTTAGAATTGATGTGTTTGATTCTATACATATATTTTGAGTTGGATTTTTGTGGGTATTAATGATTTGAAAATATTTAAACTCATTATGGACTACCTACTTGAAAGAGGTCTTGAGAGATTTGTTTGTTTTGAATTATATCTAGTAATCTCTTTTGAGATCTTCTTTTTGGACCGATTGTGGTACTTCTGTCTTTAGACTATACCGCCTTCTTTGAACATTACAAGGCATGTGAATATGAAGTGTATCGTATTCTTCTCTACCCTGAGTGAACCTATTTCCTGATGAAGTTTGATTATTTTTTTCATAGGATTTATGGTCCTGTAACAATGTCTTGTTGTGGGTTTGATTGCTTTTAGTAGTTCGTTTGGAACAATCGTAATAGTTTTGGAGACTTCTAGAAATGCAATAGTATTTACTCTCCTTCTTGTTTTAGATGTTGAAAAAATACTTTCCCACATCTTAATATTTTAGCTGGAACTTGAGAGTCCTGGTTGTGATTCTATTTCAATCAAGTTGGAAGTAAGATTGGAACATATCTTGACTTAAACATTGTTGGGGTTTCTTACTCTCTTCTGATCTATTATTTGATTCTTGGGTTTTATTAGAAGTTGAATTTAAACCTATTATACTGAATTTTGTATGGAAGGATACAATATCGTTGTTTAGAATGCTTTGAATTAATGTTCTTATTTGGGATCATGAACTACTTATTCTGTTGCATTATGTTGTTGAAGCCTTGTAATGGGATTTTTGTCTTTGTGTCATAAGTTGTATTGAACCCTGTATATCTTACACTTTTTGTTGGATTTATATTCCTTGTTGGGTTCATTGAATGAATCTTCATGTTTTGAAAAGAGAAATGAACATGATATCTTAGGGACAATATATTGTTTTAGGGATTGTACTATGTAATTTGTTCTGTGAACTAAATTTGAACTTTTTTTTGATGAATGGAATAGGTAAACCAGTTTGTAAGATTTGTAATGGAAAGTTTGAAGTGTGCTTTCTTTAATTGTGTTTTTTGGTTACGTGTTCTCTTTTAGAAACCAATTAAGGAATTATAATTTTGAAATAGAAATGATAATTCATTTCATAGTATAAATGAAATGAATTATGGATTGGGTCCTTTTCTATTTGAGATCTTTTTTTTGTTGTTTAGATAAGTTCATTGACTGAGCTTATCTGAATTTGATTCTCTTTTGAGATGGATACTTCTTGTGGATTGTTTGGTCTACTTTGTATAAGTCATTAGTTGTTATGAAGTGGAAAGAAATTAATTGAATCAGTATGTTAGAAAGAAAATAATAACATACATAGACTGACTATTTTGCTTGATTGAGTCACACTCCATTTGGATTGATATTGGAGGGTTGTCTCTTTTTGCACTCTTTTTTATTATGAACCCTTCTTGGATGGATTCGGGATTCTTGTTTAGATGTTGTCTCTTATTTATAGAATCCTTATATTGATATCCTTGAACTGAAGCAGTTAGGTGAGTTCTAAACCTATTTCTATCTTTCAGATGATGAAGTGTGTAAGAAGTAGTATGTATTGATTCTTCTTCTTTTCTTAAGTTGTAGGATGAATCATCCTAATATGAGCTAGGCTGAAATTAACTTCTTTTGCTGCTTAGAAAAGATAAATGTGTATTTCTATTCTTATGGAATTATGAAACAATTGGATGACAAGACTTGTTGATTATTTTAAAGTAATTGATAGGATCAATTAAACCATATGATATAAATGCAGGTGTTGCAGATTATATTATGCTCTTTTCTTAAAAGTGAATTTAGACTCTTTAATTGTACTTCTTTTCTAGATGTTATTACTTATGATTATTCTTATGATATATTAATTATTTCATTAAATCAAAGTTATTTTAATGGAACTATTGGGCCCCTAATTTTAGCTTCCAAATCTTAAGGGTGCATAGGCATGCACGGTAGGAGAAAGCACGCAAGTATAGGCATGCAAGGTAGAGTTCAAAAGGCTTCTTGAAGAACCCGGACATGCGCATCGCACGAAGAACAATTCAGACTTAGCCATTTTTGGCCTTTGGGATAGAACACATGAAGAACATGTTCCATTCGGATAAGGTTCTAGCCTAGCGACAGGGTGTCCTAGAAGGAATATACCTTGTAATAGAAAGATCTAAAAAGTTAATCATGACACGGAGAGGCATGCACTGCGGTGACCCACACCTTGACACTTGGGGCCAGATCTGAGGTTGCAGAGGAGTTTGTTAGAGCTCAAAGGCCTATTTATATGAGCACCCTTGGAAAATAAAGGGAGACAAAAATGAGGTAGCGGAGCTCTGTAGGATTACTACAAGAACTATGGGATGAAAATGGGTACAAAATTCAAGTAAGGATGTAATGGGGAAATGGGGAATGAATTTTTTTACTTGTGAGAATACATGTATGGATCCACATATGGTGCATGACTACATTCTACGTCCTGAAATCTTTTATAAGTAAATGATATGAATGAATGTGATAAGGTTTCCGTGACAAATGTATCAAGACTCTTTCTCTGTATTATCTGCATATTATTATTGCACTTTTGTTCTTAGATAATCGTGAATCTTTCTTAAATGGTTAACTATAGTAGTAGAAGTACAACTCTCGGTTCTATTATTTTTGTTGTGTGCTTTGGTTCTATTATGACCAAGGGGTGTAGGAGCCATCCCGAGCTCTATATCCCTTCATGTCTGCATGTAAATCACTAAGTCGAATCATGAGCTATGCCTTCCACTAGACTCATATAAAGAGAGACTTGGCTCCCTCTCATGTGCCTCGGTGAGCACCCAAAGTGCTCTGCTTTGGGTGATAGGTCGACGCACATGAGGTTCCCTTGTTTTTAGTTGGTGCAAAAGTGACTACATCTTGGTTCCATTACTAGGACCTCTATTCGAAGTTATAATGGAACATTAGATATATCATGATCTCTGTAAAAGTGATGATGGAATGCTTAACACTTAAAGGTGTTGAAGATTTTTTAAAAGCATGGAGGATGAACTTTCTTAGATATTTAGTACCTGATCTAGGTTTGATATGTGAAAATGGGTGGAAGAAACTCGTTACCATGAGTTGTATGAAACCTTCTTCTGATTGTTTCCCAGTAGAGTTATTTGAATGGCTCTCATCTTATACATCTAGATCGGGGTGGCGTTATAGATCATACCCTTAGACCCAAGAAACATATTAGAACCTACAAGATGTTGATCTAAAGTGGACCCATGCTATAGACCATTGGTGGAAGGGAATACTGACTAGCTACACTCTAGAATATGCCATTTCCACGTATTCCTATCTAGAAGTTGTTGAGTTTGAGTTCTTGCAAGAGCCCAGGGGATCATTTTTGTGTGCTATTCCCCTTGCAATCAAAATCTTGATGGTAACCATGGGCTTAGAGGCATTCCCTATGGCTGGCTAAACCACCCTGAGTGTTAGGCGAGGAAGCCAGGTTGGGGAAGGATGGATGATCTGACGACTAAATAGGAAAGGGAGGAGAGGCGGCTCAAGTATAACGAAGCACATGAAAAGGAGATCGATAGACAGCATGGGGTTATAAGTGGGTTATAGAGCCAGACATGGTGGAAAGGAGTTGAGGTTCATGTAGAGGATGTGGAACCTGAATAGTCTATGGTACCCCATCTTGGTAAGCATGGAAGAGACAACCTTACAGCTTCTGATGAGATTCCATCACATAGAGAGAGAAGAGTCATTGGTGCACATCTGACCCCACCTAGTGACCAGACCTTGGTGCTTGGTTTGTTCAAACAAGGGAAGAGTACAGTTGATCCATTTGATATCAATGGAAGTAACCTATCAGGCACCTAGAACATATAATTTCTCATTTGGGACTTCTATGGCTTCACACACTATTCCAGTATTTGGTGGAATGTTTGGACAAGGCACATATACGGCTAGTTTTGGAAGTGCATTGGGAAGTGGTGGAGGAACTATGACTGGGAGTGGTACTAGTTCACAAACTGTCAACACGTAATTTAGTGGGACAATGGGAGCACTCGGCATGATAAACATAGGCCCTATACCTAACACAGGAGGATATGGAGGTGGAAGTGGTGGAGCTAGTGGATCCAAAGTGGAGGAGTAAACACTTTGGAGGAAACTAAGTGACTGGATCGGGAGGACAAGGGCCTCAACTACCTCCTCAAGTATTTTTTGAGATGTCTCTACACTTGCTAGATTACAGTGGAATAGAAGATGCCACGGAGCATGTGCATAAGTGCGAGCTGCTATGGTGCACAAAGGAATCGCGACCCGATTGAAAGGCCAAGAAATTTCCGATGACCTTGCAAGGATGCACACATAGTTGGTATAGAAAGTATGTATACCCTCATCAATCACAGTGGATTATACCGCACCTGATAAATTCATTCTTGGTGGAATTGCACATACCTAAGTTTGAATAGAAGAGCATTATCTCTCTCAAAGAAATCCAACAAGGAATGGTAGAGAGTGCAAGGAATACGATGCATGCTTTAAAAATCTTTTGTCTAAGCTATCTTATGATATCCACCCTTCACAACATGCTCAGTGGTTTTTAGAGGATTGATCACACCCTTTAGGAGGGCCTTATCTCATAAAACGTTCATAGACCCACATGAAGCATTGGAAGCTACTTTACGCGCTGAAGCAGTTGGTAGTGTTGACACTAGTGTTAGCCCATTTCTGGAGGCTCAGATTGCTGCCATGGCTAAGCAATTGGAGAAATTTTCTACCAACATAGTTCTAGAGATTCGTGGAGGAATGTGGTGCATGGATTGTAACGTGGAAGGACACACAAAGGATAATGGTGGGATATGTACTCGGAAGGTGGTACGTGCCATGGTAGTAAACTGTGAGATATGTCACGAGGACCATGATGTAAGTAGGTGCCCCCTGTTGTAGTGTGTGATCCATAAAAATGTATCTTGTTATTACAAAATATGTACCTCAACCACTCATGACACCAAGGATTGTAGATTGATTGACTAGATTCATGAGGTAATTGATCTTGGTGTGCACCAGACTAGCATTACCAGTAGTTCCAAAGGAGATGAATGTTGGTATGAGGAGTGTAGAGATGGAGATGTGCGTGGAAGAGGGTTTCATGGAGGATTTCATGGTCATGGTAACCGCAGAGGAAGAAGTGAGTTCTGCGTGGGACGTGTTTTAATTGTGGAGCCATAGACCATTATAAGCACGAATGTCCAGATCTTCTACAATGCTCCTGGTGTGGAAAGAAACATAAGTACGAAGAATACCCAGAGTTGTACAAACATATGAGTCAACAATACTAAAGGATAAGGGCGCTGCCATGGTGAGTATTAAGAAGGCTGATGCGTAGTGGCTTCCGTGAGTAATACGTGAATCAGAACTAGAGCCTATTATGGTAACAACGAGGGTGGAATCTGCACGTGCAAAAGAAGCGCCTAGGCAAAGACCTCTAGTTTTGAGAGAAGACATAGTACATGAGAAGTATCCAAACCTGACTCACCAGAAAGAATTCTACCAGGAAACCATGGACGTAATTCAAAGTTTACAAGGGGAGATCTAATGCTTAAAAGAGTAGACTAGAAAAGATGAGCAAAGGAGGCTAGTGGAAGCACCAAGGGATGACTTGGATGAGGTTAAGGAGGTGTGTAAACTACTGAGGTAGGAGAATATTATTCCCCTACTAGGGGCATGGTTGAGAGAAAAGGTGCCACGCATTAGGGAAGAACACAAAAGGTAGATCCTACATGCAAACCTTCCACCTCACAGCCTTGATTATGATAAAGAGATTACCCTGAATGCAATAGTGGATGGATGGTTGCTTAGCAACATCCTCATTGACATAGGTGTGGAGGTTAATGTTATCACTCTAGATTCCTGACATCAAATGGGAAGGCCTACATTGCAGCCATCTTCAAATGTGTTCTATATATGGAAAATAAGACAAAGGTGATGCCCATAGGTGTCTTGAAGGATGCAACCATTACTATTCAGGGGACTAGGTTCACTGGGGATTTTGAAGTCTTGGTGCTTTCCGAGGCAGATAATTTCTAGCTCTACTTGGGTGCTTGTGGTGTTATAAGAATAATGTAGATCTCTGGTTTAACAAGGGGTACATAAGATTTGAAAATAAGGAAGAGCGCGTATTTATACCATTTGGTTGATGGGAAGTCCACCTCTATACTAACTCCTTGGGTAGGAATTCCTAGATAGAATATATATGTGCACTCCATAAGAGATCCAGAGACCATCCACCCTATGAAGGAGCCATCTAGTTTGATGATGCATAATCATCGGTGATACTACCAATATAGCATGTGATAATTGGGCACATGGGACTTATGAATTGATTAGGTGACATCTGAAAGGATCAATAACCAAGGTAACAACGGTGCATATAGTTCAGTGCCTAGGAGGGAAGACAATAAAAAAGTATTTTGGGGATGCATACCCTGAGGTCTTTTTGAGAGAGATGGAAGCTCACTGGAGGGAGGACAAGTGGCGAAGTATGCTAGGTTATGTTTTGATCAGCACAACAACAAGGTGGTGGGCCGTGCATAGTGAAAACTTGTTGGAATGGCATGAAGTTTGAATTGCACTCACTATCCGATTCTCAAAAAACAACATACCCACCGCTATTAAGGATTACAATGGAAATGGACCCACCTCTTCCCACATCTAGGCATGTGAGAGGGTCTGGGGAGAAGGTGTAGAAGCTTTACCACCCTCTCTTTGGGTGCATAAGTTGTATTTGACACTACAAGGTTGTGCGCACATGTGGTATATCCATTCTGAAACATGCCGCCAAATAGGAAGTTGGCAGGAATTAATGACTAACTTGGTCCACACATTTGAGTACTGAAGTACCAAGCAACTTGATTGATGAGTGTGTTGCAGACTATCAGCGCTTCACTGGGGGATTGTGCCATGGTGGAAGATAGGTTAGTAAACTTACTCGGTGGACCTAGTTTAGAAGCATGGTTCAAAGAGGAAGAACCAGAAGACATACAATTCAAGCACGTGTGTGCTGAAAGGGAGAAAGGAAAGATGGTATACCTTGTTGATGGAGAAGAGATAGAGAGCTTGAATGTCGACCATTCGGTTGGGGCATGTGAAGTAGTTGACATAATGCGGATGCATGTGTGTGCACATATCATGAACCACTCAAAACCAAGAAAGTTAACATCGGCTCGGAAGAGGAACCCAAGGAGGCTATCATTGGGGACTATTGGTTGACAAGGAAGTATCAAATATCATTGATCTCTTACGCAAATTTGAGGATTTATTCTTGTGTGGATACCATGAGTTGAAAGGTGTCCACCATTCATTGGGGGAAATGAGGATAAGGTTGAAATATGGTGCGCGCCTGGTCAAGAAGAGGCCTTATAGGATGAATCCCAACATGCGCGTAAGGGTTAAAGAAGAACTAGACAAGATGATAGCATCTGGTATCATTGAGGTTGTGGAGGAATCAGAGTGGATAAGTCCAATGGTGATTAGCATAAAGAAGGATGGGCGGATTAGGATATGTGTGGATTACAGGGAATTAAATGTTGTTTGTATCATAGATCCTTTTCCCACCCCTTTCTTGAAAGAGATTTTGGAAGGAGTTACTAGGTGCGAGGTCTATTCCTTTACGGATGGATTCTTAGGATATCACCAAGTAAGGATTGCTAAGGAAGACCAAGATAAGACAACTTTCACCACCGAGTGGGGAAGTTTTGCATATACGGTCATGCCCTTTGGGATGAAGAACGCACCCACTATATTCTCACGCATAGTGGTACAAGCATTTAAGGAATTCATCCACAAGTTCCTTTAGGTATATTTGGATGATTGGACAATGTATGGATTGGTCAAGGACCATTGTGATAACTTAAGGTTGATGTTTGAAAGATGTCGATAGTTGAGGATCTCCCTCAACATTAAGAAATGTATCTTTGCAACTCCTTTTGGAATGTTGTTGGGGCATATCATATGTAAAGAGGGCTTATTGGTAGATCCCGCGAAGGTTTTGTTATTATGGGATTAGGGAACCTACCAACTAGAGCACCATGCACGGATTTCTTGGACACACTGGGTACTATAGAAAGTTCATTAAGGGATATGCTAAGATTGTTGTGCCTTTGGAAATATTTCTCAGACACAAGAGTGCCTTTCAGTGGGGAGAGGCGCAAAATAGGGCATTTGACATTCTAAAAGAAAGGCTTATCACCGCACCTATTCTATGATTCCCATCATGGGATAAACCTTTCCATGTCCACATGGATGCCTCTAGTACAACAATAGGAGCCATTCTTGCTCAACCAAGAGAGGGGATTATTGATCATCCTTTGTGTTTTACAAGTAGGAAGTTGACACCAGCAGAATAGAATTATACAACGACCGAGCGCGAGGCATTATCAATGATCTACGTGCTCCACAAATTTAGGCAATATCTACTGGCAACTCCTTTCATATTCTACACTGACCATATGGCCTTGAAGTATCTGGTAAACAAAGTAGTGTTGCAAGGGCACATATGCCATTGGGTTCTTCTATTTCAGGAATTTGAATTCAAAGTGGTGGTAAAACCAGGAAAGAACAATTATGGGCCAGATCATTTATCAAGGATTGATTCAGAGAGGATGTGCAGAGTATCAAAGGAAACCATGTCGAATGCATAACTATTTAGATTATAGTGCGCGCCCTCATAACTATAAGACATTGTTATCTTTCTCAAGGAAGGTGTGGCACCCGAAGGGATGAATGCTCTAGAAAGGAAAAGGTTAGCCATATGCACAACCCTTCATGTTGATCAATGGGGATTTGTATAAAATGGGCCGCGATGAGGTTTTGTGCCGGTGTGTACTAGAACATGAATGCATAGCTATAATAGAAGAAGCCCATGGTGGGATTGCTTGGAGGACATTATGCAGGGAATGTAACTATGTGCAAGATCCTAGTCATTGGACTATGGTGGGAAATGATTCACCAGGATTGTATTGATTTTTATAAGGCCTGTGACCACTGCTAGCACGCCTTGGAAAACCTAGAAAAAGGGACGAGATGCCCTTGCACCCCATTGCCACCATGAAACCTTTTGAAAAATGGGCAATAGATTTTGTCAGACCAATCTCACCAGCTACGCAAAGGACTAACTCGTGGTATATTATTACCTATACTAATTATCTAACAAGGTGGGTAGAGGCTACGCCCACTAGGATTGCACCACAACCATGGCTGCTAGATTTTGTTGGAGAACATTATCAGCAGGTATGGGTGCCCATTAAGTTTAACAAGTGATAGGGGCACTCACTTCTTAAATGAAACAATCAGGATCCTATTGGTAGAATTCATGGTAGCCCATCACAAGACTACCCCTTATCACCCTCAGGAAAATGGGACTACAGAGGCATTCAACAAAATCCTTAGTCACACATTGACTAAGATATGTGACGTAGGAAGGTAGGATTGGGATGAAAAGGTGTCAGTAGTCCTTTAGGCATACCAAACAACGTATAAAAGGTTGAACAAGGCCACACCATTTCAACTAGTGTTTGGCGTGGAGGCTATTTTACGGTTGAATTTATGCTACCATCACTACGTATAGCACGCGCAGGAGGGTTGGATGATGAACAAGCACTGGAAGAGAGAATTGATGAATTAATAAAGTTGGATGAAAGGTGCTCACTAGCAAGATGGAGCCAAACAACTAAAAAAGCTAAACAAAAGGCATGGCATGATTGCCACATTAAAAACAAATAGTTTGAGGTTGGCCAGATGGTATTGTTATATGATTCTAAATTTCTACGCCATCTTGGAAAGTTGAAGGTGCATTGGTTGGGTCCTTATGTAATTTCATACATCCTTGATTCAGCACATGCCAGCTACAAGCACTGGATGGAACAAAATTACTGGACACTTCAATGGGAGTAGGTTGAAGCCCTACTATAAATAATGCTTCTTGGTGTTTGTAAATAAGGTAGTTCTACCAGTTAGTTTAGAGTTTCCTTTTATGATTTTCCTTTCTTGTTTTTCCCTTTCACGTTGTTGTCTTGTTTTACACCTTGGGCACCAGTAACCTTATTAATTTTTAAACTTATGATTGCGCAGAGGACCGCACATAGATTTAGTGTGGGGTGAGGTGATGAAGAGAGGCATGAAGTTATTCTATGAAGATTGAGTTGGTAGACCATTCAAACTGGCCCTGTTGAAAAGATGCATTAGGAAGGTAGATGGATGACAAAATAGGGTTCCATTGGAAATCCATGTACAAAGGAGAAAAAGCACAAAAACACGAGGTAGGAGAGCAAAAGAAAGAATCATGAGGATGGAAGAGGTGCCTTTGGCGCTAGTAACACGTGTGCAAAATTCTTTTGTCAAGATGGATTGTCTGCTGCGCTAGAAGGTTGAAAAACATTTCACGCAAGGATTGGGTGTGTAAGGAAAAGCACTAAAGTCGGTTTGTTTGAAAATGTCACATTAAATATTTTCGTATGGTGGTAGGTAGCCTAGCCTTTAATGCATAAAAGTGGGAAAAGCTATAAATACAAGGATGGTAAGTTCATTATTTTACTTTGCGAAAACAAGGAGAACAATTTTCTTTCAAGAGCTAGGGTTCGAGAGCTAACTCGTGCGAAGGAGAATCTCAAAACTCACGTGCAATCAGTTTGGTTGATCTAAAAACCAAATAAAAAAGTGATTTATGGGTGTGAGGAAAGTTGTGAAAGAACACCATGATCGAAAGAGGGAAATAAAAAATTAGGGTTTGTACCCTAGGGCATAGGGTGCACGTGAAGAAAACTCTTAGACAACTCGAAGGAAACCAAGGAATGAAAGCAAAGGGTAAAATGATGGCCATGAAACTAGTTGATAAGCCTATAGTACAATCTAAGAAAGGAAAGGGGAAGGGAAAAGGAAAGAAGAGAGAAGATGAAATCCCCTTGGATACTAATGAGGAATGGTACTCAGAGATGCAATACCCGGATGGGGTTTTGCTAGGGCAAGAGTGGGAGTCCCACATCAGACAGATGACCGTAATCGATTACAATCATTGGTCGAGTATAATTATAAAGGAAATGGTGCTAGAGCTGGTGCACCCCACAAACAAATGAACACCTAACGGGATGTCGATTTATAGCGATGTAGTCAAGGTGAAAATGGAGAAGGCGGGATTTCTCCAAATTTACGAGTTTCCTACTTTAGAAAGCCTAAGCACTGTATTAATGGCTAATGACGCGCGTGCATGAATATTTCTTCTACTTCGTAGGGCACAAGATGCGCATAACCCCACAACTAATCTCACACTTTACAGGCCTAAGATGTAAAGGGGACGTGATCCTAGATGACCTCCAGGATGAGGAGGCAATAAAGGAAACCATCGCACATCCCAGGATTATAAGAAGGGATCGAGGTACTATGATGTCGTGGATATCAGTGATCCGTGATGAAAATGGTCGTACACCTCATTTCCAAGCTAAATGGACAAGAGAGGTGGACCCAGGTGAGCAAGCCCTAGTTGAATGTCTGCAAAAAGGTCACGGAAGGCACCATGTACAATATCTCCTAGTACATAGTAGACAAGATTATAAGCAATGCGGAGGATGGAGGAAAGATATTGTTTGGGAACATTCTACTAACCATTGTGTTCTTAGAAATTGGGGTGCCAGATGCATCTGATAAGTTCATATGGGAGTACCCCGATGAAGACCCTTCACTCGCAGACAAGTTCCGAAATATAATTGTGATTCTATGATGGGGGTGCACAAGGTATGCTTGGATAAATGGTATACATGCCTTAGGAACACATTCGGGGTAGAATGATGGATCCCAAAGCAACTCCTGCGATGATTGAAGGAGAAGCAGAGTTCATGGTGTACCAGCACTTCTACATTGGTAGATTTATCTTGGTGGATGGTAGTTGGAGTCCCTAGGTAAAATCCCCTTCTCATTTACTTGCCCAATTCTTCCGGTAGGGGTAAACAGATATAAGGAGTCAAAGAAGTTAAGACTCGACCTGTCCACCCTCGACAGTGAACATAGAGAGATGAGGAAGAAGCTGGTCTATCTAGGAAAGTGCACGTATGTTGAAAGGTATGTGTCACAGGATGTGCACATCGTAAGGCCGATGACCTTACCAATTTTTGAGAGTCCTACTTCCGAATTTACACATGCATAAGGTCAAAGTTTGAGAAGGGTGCATACGTAGAAAACAAAATATCCATCCCGAGAACCCCCATGGGAAGGAAGAATCCAGTGCTAAAGTGCAAGGAGAAATAAGAAGAAGAGGAAGAACAAGGGGCGGTGGGGAGGTAGGATGTAGGTACCATGGGGCCGAGTACCTATGTCCAGAAGAAGAGAAGAACAGTGGTCAAGGAAAATACCTCGAGCTTGTGAAGCCACCATCCCCTGAAGAACCTTCAGATGAAGAAAAGACAACATCCCCCACTCTAGAATTTTTGGCCAGAGAAGAAGAACAAAGAATGGAGGAACAAGGGTCTAAAGATATGAATGACCTAAACACCTATGTAGGTGAAAGGGATGACGATGAAGGGGAGGAGCTGGAGGTGGATCAAGAGCCAATTAATATCCATGACTCAAAAGGAGAGGAGGCTGAGAATGTAAATGATGCCTTCATTTTTGTAAGGAGGAAAGATGCCCAAAGGGAGAAAGGTGCACATGGAAAAGAGGGGAGCGAAGGGGCTAGTACCAAGGAACTGTTATCCAAAATTCACCCCCTAGGGTAATTTTGATAACATGCATTAGATTTTTTCAGTCTGAGCAAGTAGATTGATTCAAGGCAAAAAATCATGTTTCTAGGGTCCCCTCGGCTTCTTTCTAACTCTCTTGTCCAAGAAGAAAACCCAACAAGTTTTAAAAATGTGAAAAAATTGCAAAAGCCAAGCTTAGTGCTGAAAAAATGGAGAAAATCAGCTAAGTCTTGTCCTAGGCGGTCCATGGGACAGTTGGAACGTCGGGGCACGAATCGATCGAAAAGCCGCAAAGGCGATCTGCGCGAGCATTTGGGGCGATTGGGACATCGGGGCGTGTGGGAGTGAAAAGATGAATCGGTTGAAAGAGGAAAAAATGTCTAAGTCTTGTTTCATGCAAAGAGGGACATCCAGGACAAAAATACGCGCGGGGACGTGGATCGGGCGGTTTGGCCCAAGTCGGTCCAATTCGGGCGGTTCGGGGATATTTGTCCCAGGAAGTCCGGGACAATCGGGCCAAAAGTATGTGGAGGACGTGAACCGCCCGATTCAGCTGAAACAAAGGACTTTCGTCTGGGACATCCAGGTCAAAAGTACGCGAGGGACGTGAAAAGCCGAAAGAGCCGAGAGCGAATAGGATCTTGCCACGTGTCTTCACCTCAAACAAGAACAAGGAAGCTCGAATCGGGCGGTTCAGAGATATTTGTCCCGAGTAGTTTGGGACATCTAGGCCAAAAGTACATGAGGGACGTGAAAAGCCAAAAGACCCGCGGATGAATCGAACGTGCCACGTGTCGGAAGGTTGAAAAATTGCTAAGTGTTTGGCACAAGGTAAAAATACGGCCCTCGAGGCCGAATCAATAAAATAGTGCCATGTGTCCAAGTTTCGGGACACGAAAGGAATTTTCGAGGATGAACCCATGGATGAATCAGAGCGACACATATTATCCAAGTGGCGAGTGTGGGAAAAAATTCAAATATTTTCCCGCCATCCGTTTTGGCTGTTTTTGCCTTAATTCTTGGGGATCGCCATAATTTTCGATCTAGAGCTCAGATTTTCACGTTCTTTATATCAATGGAAAGCTGGTGAAATTATCTACATGATTCCAAGGTCAATCTTGCATTTTGGTTCAGTTTGGAGAGAGAAAATCAAGAAACGTCTCTGGCGCGTGGTAATGGCTAGAACTGACGTTTCAACAACCAACTTTAATGCAAAATACAGTTCGCCGCTCTTGCCAGGGTTCTCACCCACCGCCATAATGAGATAAATTAAATGTGACCTAGAAGTGGTTGGGGTAGATCTGACTTTCCTCTCTCTTCCCTCTCTCATTCTTCCTATAAATTGTAAAGAGGGGCTTCTTTCAAAAGGGTGGTTCATCTTTCAGGCTTTGCCCTCCCTTCTTTTCTTCTCCAGGGTTGAAAATGGAGTTCAAACCTCCTCCCCTTCTCTGTAATGGCATTTTTGCCTTTTACCATTAAAATGATGTTCTGTGCAAACTTCTAGAGCAACAAAAACATGTTTTGTGATGCATCTGTCCATCCCTGCTCGTTCTTTTGCTTGTTCTCTTCTTGCCTCTCTTCATTGCAGGTATTTGTGCATGTTCTAATGTTCATTACAGGTCTGGAGCTATGTTCATGGAGTTTTGGGACATTTTCTGTGTGAAATTTATCCTTGGGTTCGTGATGCATCTGTCCATCCTTCTCATTGCTCACCCCTCCTTGTTCCATGGCAGTTTTGATAGATGTTCAACATTTTCCTTCTCTGGTGTATCACCGTTTTAGTGTAGGCTCTGTTTTTCCCTTTTCTCTCTCTCTCAGTCTCCTTGGCATGGTTAGATTAGGATTAGATTAGCTTGCCTGCACTAGAATAGCTTGTGGTAGGTAGTTTAGGAATAGGAACCAGCCTTCTCTAGAGATTCCTTTCTCATTTTTGCAAGTCCCACACTTGGAGAAAGGATTCCATGTTGTGCAATCACACTGGATGCTAGTATGATCAAACTAGAAATCTGATCAACATCCAGGGGTGCTGTGATTTTGCACTAATAGTTCTGGCATGCCCGGTGGGACCTTAGAGGTCTTCCACTTCATCTTTTGCAGGTTGGTGTGTTCCTATGAAGATTTCAGCCTTTAGAGGCACTTGTAAACACATTTGGCAACTCCATCTGATCAGCAACCCATTTCTGAAGTTATAGACCCATTTTCCATCCATTTCCATCCATATTTATTTCCATCTCTTTCATTCTTTTCCATTCCATGAAGTTGTGCAATCATGACTTCATTTCCATCATGGAATTCACATTTTCAACAACAAAGCAACAATGTTTCCCACCTCTCCAACATGTTTTTAAATCCTCCAAATCAGCATTTTGAACAAATTCAAAATCAGCATGCATACCCATATGAGCAAAAATGCAAAATCATTTTGGCTATGGATCTTTCCAAGAGCGAGAGTATGCATATAATGAAGGAAATCAGATGCAAGATGCTGGTCTGTTAGAGAAAATCCAAAAGATGGAGGTAAAGATGGTGCAGTCCAGAGCAACAGCTCAAATGAGAGCTTTCAAAATTGGTTGTAGGACTCCTTGTCCATGGGGAGGCCCTTTTCCAAGACACTTCATCCCTCAGGAGAAGCTGGACTTCATGACGAAGATGTTTCCCCAGCTTGTACAATGGACAGTAGAAATAGAGGCCTATACACTTGGTGTTGAACAACCTTGTCAATGGGTAAGTTCTACACCATCATCTAGTTTTTCTCTTCCCATTACTCAAGCAGCATCATCTCATTTGGAATTGCAAATTCTAAACTCCCCATCTGCTGTCCCAAATGTTGATCCCATGTCTCCACCTCTCAGTCTTCCACCACACCTCAATTCTTCTTTCCTTTTTCCTTCCAAACAGTCATCCCCTCCACAAGAGCTAAAATAAATATGCTCTCCCCCAAAGAAACAAGAGGTTTCACCTCCTCTACCACCACAAAAAATTTCCAAATCAATTGAGTTACAACCCATCCCTCCTCTTGCATTCCCAATTCCATGTGGGGAAGAAGAAATTGCAAAAATTGGCCATGAAGGACAACAAGAAGAGGAGCCCAACAGAAAAGAAATGACAGACAACTTGAGGGTTTGGGCTGCCAAATTTGGGATGACAAAGATCCCCTTGATGGTTAAGCCTTTAGAAGAGGTTGGAGTTGGAGAAAAATGGTGGTCAGGACTGATTTTGTGGCAGCGAGAAGAAGAACAAAAATAAGAAGAAGATCGGTAGTCGGTTTCTCAGAAAGTAGTGTCCATGTGGGCACTCTATTTGAAGGAAATTCTGATTCAATTCAAGTTGCAGAATCAGCCATAAAGGAAGAAAGATCGAAGAAGATCTTGCAGTCCCAACTTGTCCTCTAGAGCAGCAAATTAAAGAGTTTGACTTGACAAACTTCATGCTGGAGGAAGAGTTCAATCAAGAGCAAGATTGTCTTCAAGTAGTAGAGAAAGGAGAAGATGCTCCAGATCCAAAAGAAGAGGAGCACATTCTAGTTGTGGAGGAGAAAATTCCAGATCCAAGGGCTTTGAGCACAAAGCAGGCTACAGGAGAACCTTCAGTTCTTCTTTCTTCTTCACCTCTCTCAAGTTCTAGTACTAATGAGGAGTTTGATCTCTCAAACTCAATGCTAGAGGGTGAAATAAACCATGGTGGTCAAGTTCTGAGATCAAGAAGACACCATGGAGGAAGTAGAGCATTTGCAGTAGGACAACCATGAGGTAGTTTATCTGTCATATTTGGAGGACTGTTTTGATGGAGAAGAACCGGTTGAGTTTCCACCATTCTCTCTTTCATCATCCACATTCCAAACACTTGAGTCTGCTGTCATGAAGAAGAACATTCATTTGCAGTAGCCTACATCTTATAGCAGCTCTTTGGAACCAAGATTGGAAGATTTTAATCTTTCATGTCCTTTATTGGAGGAAGAGAATGGGCACAAATATTCTACCATTGCTTCCACACCATCCATTCAAGAGGGTCTACAAGATAACTCCATTCTTGGAGTTGAAAATCAAAGCTATGGGCATATCAAACGGACCATACCTTGCCCAATCAAGTATTTGGCTTTATTGGAGCAAAGAAGAAGTCACAACCAGTCATGCTTGCTTCGAGCATGAGGGTGAGCTACAAAGTACCAAGGATCAGCTATCATGCCTCTTCAATCCAAATGCGAGCAACTAAAAGGGATATTGAACTTGCCTTCAGCTTGATACCTTGATGATTTGGGTGGAAGACTAGATTCTTGTTGATTTTCCATTCATCCAACGAGCCATGTTTAATGCCAAATAAGTTGCATGGTTGCCAATTTTGAAGAAAGGAAGATATTTCTCACAACCAATTGTAGGGTTTGTTTAGCTTGCCTTTGCTTAGATAGAGTAGAGTAGGTAGGTTTGCTTTTAGCAGAAGAAGTGCTTATGCGCACTCTGCATGTTCCATTTGGAGGATGTATGATTTTCAGTTCTGTACATAGTTTTTGTGGTGCTGGTTTTGCTCTTGCACAGTCCATCTCAGTGGCATTTTGGTGAGAACGACTCCATTTTAGTGGGTTTCCAAGTGGCTCAGAGAGGAGGTTTTCAAAGTTCATATCAATTTGTAGGTTATAACTCATGACTCCATGCCCAATGGATGCTTCAGGAAACTGGTAACTTCATCCAGCATGTAGATGACCCCACTGAGTCACCAAATTGTTATCCAAAATTCACCCCCAGGGGTAATTTTGATAACATGCATCATTTTTTTCAGTCCCAGCAAGTAGATTGATTCAAGGCAAAAAATCATGTTTCTAGGGTCCCCTCGACTTCTTTCTAACTCTCTTGTCCAAGAAGAAAACCCATCAAGTTTAAAAATGTGAAAAATTTGCAAAAGCCAAGCTTAGTACTAAAAAAATGGAGAAAATAGGCTAAGTCTTGTCCTAGGCGGTCCTTGGGACAGTTGGGACGTCGGGGCACGAATCGGCCGAAAAGCCGCCAGGTGGTCTGCACAGCATTTGGGACAGTTGGGACGTCGGGACGCGTGGGGTGTGAAAAGCTAAATCGGCCGAAAGCAAGGAAAAATGTCTAAGTCTTGTTTCGCGCGAAAGAGGGACATCCAGGACAAAAGTACGCGTGGGACGCGGATCGGCCGGTTTGGCGCAAGTCAGTCCATTTCGGGTGGTGCGGAGATATTTGTCCCAGGAAGTCCAGGACAATCGGCCAAAAGTATGTGGAGGACGTGAACCGACCGATTCGGCTGAAATAGAGGACTTTCATCCAGGGACATCCGGGGAAAAGTACGCGAGGGACACGAAAAGCCGAAAGAGCCGAGAGCGAATGGGATCTTGCCACGTGTCTTCACCTCAAAGAAGAACAAGGAAGCCCAAATCGGGTGGTTCGGAGATATTTGTCCCGAGCGTTTGGGACATCCGGGCCAAAAGTACGTGAGGGACGTGAAAAGTCGAAAGACCCGCGGATGAATCGAGAACGTGCTACGTGTTAAAAGGTTGAAAATTTTCTAAGTGTTTGGCATAAGGTAAAAATACGCCCCTCGTGCCCAAATCAATAAAATAGTGCCACGTGTCCAAGTTTGTGGCTTGAAAGGAATTTTCGAGAGGATGAACCCGTAGATGAATTAGAGCGACACGTGTCATCCAAGTGGTAGAGCGTGGGAAAAATTCAAATATTTTCCCGCCGATCCGTTTTGGCTGTTTTGCCCTAAATCTTCGAGATCGCCATAACTTTTGATCTAGAGCTCAGATTTTCATGTTCTTTATACCAATGGAAAGCTGGAAAAATTCTCTACACGATTCCAGGGTCAATCTTACATTTTGGTTTAGTTTGGAGAGATAAAATTAAGAAAAGTCTTTGGCACGTGGTAATGGCCAGTAAGTGACGTTTCAACAACCAAATTTTAATGCAAAATACAGAGTTCGCGCTCTTGCCAAGGTTCTCACCCACTGCCATAATGACATAACTAAATGTGACCTAGAAGTGGTTGGGGCAGATTTTACTTTCCTCTCTCTTCCCTCTCTCATTCTTCCTATAAATTGTAAAGAGGGGCTTCTTTTCAAAGGGTGGTTCATCTTTCAGCTCTGCCCTCCCTTCTTTTCTTCTCCATGGTTGAAAATGGAGTTCAACCTCCTCCACTTCTCTCGTAATGGTATTTTTTCCTTTTACCATTAAAATGATGTTCTATGCAAACTTCTGGAGCAACAAAAATGTGTTTTGTGATGCATCTGTCCATCCCTTGCTCGTTCTTTTGCTTGTTCTCTTCTTGCCTCTCTTCATTGCAGGTATTTGTGCATGTTCTAATGTTCATTATAGGTCTGAGCTATGTTCATGGAGTTTTGGACATTTTCTGTGTGAAATTTATCCTTGGGTTCGTGATGCATCTGTCCATCCTTCTCATTGCTCACCCCTCCTTGTTCCATGGCAGTTTTGATAGATGTTCAACATTTTCCTTCTCTGGTGTATCACCATTTTAGTGTAGGCTCTGTTTTTCCCTTTTCTCTCTCTCTGTCTCCTTGGCATGGTTAGATTAGGATTAGATTAGCTTGTCTACACTGGAATAGCTTGTGGCAGGTAGTTTAGGAATAGGAACCAACCTTCTCTGGAGATTCCTTTCTCATTCTTGCAAGTCCCACACTTAGAGAAAGGATTCCATGTTGTGTAATCACACTAGATGCTAGTATGATCAAACTAGAAATCTGATCAACATCCGAAGTCTTGTGATTTTACACTAACTGAAACCAGATGTGCCCAAGCTCACTCAAGAGGAGGTGGATGAGAAGGAAACAAGAGAGGTAGAAAAGATAATTGATGCCTTGGTCAATGAAGAGTTGGGGCGCAGTGCGGACCTTGTGCTCGGTGAGTTCAAGAAGGAATAGAGGGAGAAGAGTGGAAGTAGCACGAAAGGACCAACTCTCTCGGTAACTGTTCCCAAGGGCATGCACATGGGAAGTAAATGCGCGGAAGGGGGAAGGACAATGATGAGTTACATTGATGACCCCAACAAAGTTTTGCACACGCATTTCCAAAGTACCATGCCCACCAAGGAGCTCACCACCATGGAGTCCTTTGACCCTAAGGGAGGATACCCGCGAACGAGGAAAATGCTATCTTGGGCATTCGACTCCCACCTCGATGAGCCTGAATTCAAAATTAACCAGGGAGTGGTATTGAAGTTGTCTGAAGGAAAGGGGGACAACCCCATTGTAAACACATAATAACTATCAGATGAGCAAGTGTGTAATGCACTAAACAAAGTCTCAGTGGAAATCAAGGCTAGGATCTTCAGTAGAAATGATAGGGTTAGAGCCTTGGAGGACCAGTTGGAGAAAAGGAAGGAAGAAGTGGTGAAGCTGATGAAGGATCTCAGCCTAGAGAAATTAATTAGTGTGTAACTGCAGAGGGAGCTTTAGGAGGAAAAGGCCAGGGTGTGTGAAGTTTCCAAGAAGGTGGAGCTCATCTCCCAATCAATTATCACAAAGCACCTAGACCTTAACCCTCCTATGCAAAATTATAGATCCTCCTTGGAGTGCCTAGAGGACTTGACTCGGATCCTCACCATGGAGAGGCAACCCTTGGCTTTAGAGTCGACAAAAGAGGTAGTGGTGTTCTTGGAGAAAGAAGACAAGTTGAAGGTCATCACACTCATGGCCAAATACAACAAGGTTCTCACCGACGTAAGAATAACCGCACAAACTGCGGGGGTCACTTACGACCACTGCACAGATCAAGACAAAGTGACAAGCATATTGCTTGCCAACGATGAGGCCAAGTTGAAGGAGTTTAGAGAAAAGAATAAGGGTAATAGAGCCGAGCAGGAAAGGATCATGGCCAAGGTAGAGAAGAAATCTGAAACCATTGAGAACTAGTGAGTCTCAATCAAAACCTCGGCTAAAAGAGCTCTACAAGGTCATTATAAGGAAGATGGATGCCTTGGAGGACCACGCTAAAGAACTAGAGACTATGGTAGAAATCATTACCACACAAGGGGAGGGGCTAACTTACGATGAGGTGAGCACCTTGGTTGGCAACATCTACACTAAAGCGTAGAAGGAAGTTAGCACTTGTAGTACATTAGAGGCTAACCTCAAAAAAAATTTCACCTCCTTCTTTAGGAAATTTTCCCCTATTCTTTCTCTTCCCCTTTCTTTATTCTTTCCCCCATTATTTTCCAAGGCAAGGCCTTGCATTATTTTGTATTGCATTCTTTGAGAAGGTTCCCAAGGGTGGAGAATAGGTGAAGTGTGGGGTAATGTTGGGCCCCTAATTTTAGCTTCCAAATCTTAAGGCGCATAGGCGTGCACGGCAGGAGAAAGCACGCAAGTATAGGTGTGCAAGGCAGAGTTCAAAAGGCTTCTTGAAGAACCCAAGACGTGCACACCGCATGAAGAACAATTTAGGACTTAGCCATTTTTGGCCTTTGGGATAGAACACATGAAGAATGTGTTCCATTCGGATAAGGTTCCAGCCTGGCGATAGGGTGTCCTAGAAGGAATATACCTTGTGATAGAAAGATCCAAAAAGTTAATCATGACACGAGAGGCATGCGCTTGGGGTGACCCACACCTTGACACTTAGGGCCAAATCTGAGGCTGTAGAGGAGTTTGTTAGAGCTCAGAGGCCTATTTATATGTGTGCCCTTGGCAAAGAAAGGGAGATGAAAATGAGGTAGCAGAGCTCTGCAAGATTACTGCGAGAACTATGGGATGAAAATGGGTACAAAATTCAAGTAAGGATGTAATGGGGAAATGGGGAATGAATTTTTTTTGACTTGTGAGAATACATGTATGGATCCACATATGGTGCATGACTACGGTCTACCTCCTGTAATCTTTTATAAGTAAATGCTATGAATGAATGTGATAAGGTTTCCATGACAAATGTATCAAGACTCTTTCTCTGTATTATCTACATATTATTATTGCACTTCTGTTCTTAGATAATCGTGAATCTTGCTTAAATGGTTAAGTATAGTAGTAGATGTACAACTCTTAGTTCTATTATTTTTGTTGCATGCTTTGGTTCTATTATGACTAAAGGGGTGTAGAAGCCATCCTGAGCTCTATAGCCCTTCATGTCTGTTAAATCACTAAGTTAGAATCACGAGCTATGCCTTCCACTAGAATCACATAAAAGAGAGAATTGGCTCCCTCTCGCGTGCCATGGGTGAGCGCCTAGCGCCCACTGGGTGATAGGCCAGCGTGCATGAGGTTCCCTTATTTTTAGTGGGTGCAAAAGTGACTACAGAACAATTAGTGGAATGCACTTCACTTTAATGCTTAGTGATTGTCATGCTTAGTTCATTGAATCGACTGTCTTAGAAATTTTTACGAGATGGACATCGTAAGTGATAAAAGAAGGTAAGAACTGTCATGATGTATTGGCTTATTTAATTTTGGATCTTATGTAAAGAGTTTCAAATCATTCTTGAGTTGTAATGAAAAAGAAAAGTGATGTTCTTTTAAGATCTTAATTATGATTAACATGCAGAATGTCTGAATTGCATAGTCTTGTAAATGTATATTTAAAATCATGAATTGAAAGGTTTTGTGTTGGACTACAATTTGTGATGTGAATACTTTTGTACTTATATGATGGAGATAATAGTGATATCTTTGCGATATTCGTTATATCTATTTATACTATTGCTGATATAAGATAATGAGTTGGATTAAGGAGATAGTATAATCTCCCTTATATTAATGAACTGTTAAATTGCAAGGATTTCATTCTCTAATTACACAACTATAGTTTAATAATGAAATATGCTTTGGACATACAATTAAACTATATAAGTAATGAACGATAAAAAGGTTATATTAAACCTAACATCTAAGCATGAAGAGGAAGAATCTACCTCTCTCATGCAATGAAAGGTAAAAGTAATAGTGGTATGATCTTTAATCATTATACTTTGCTTTTAAAGTAATATATAGTTGAATCTAAGTGAATTACACACTTGATTTGGACAACTAGATTGTGATAAGGATTAAACATTTGATGTTTGCTTGACCACTTTTAGGATAACTTCTTGTTATTCCACGATAACTAATAACAAGTGCAAACATGAATTAATGAAGTTTTCTAGATCTAATCGGGATAGTGTTGGATAAAGAAATTTAGGAATATTAAAATTAGGGTTAGGCATCGTTGTTGTAATCTGAATCTTAATCTAATCTAATTATGATTAACAACCACTAAAGGGGTATGTACATCTTGATGATTCAGATTAACGGATGTTGGCACATGGCAACTATAGGACTATACCATCTAGGAGTCCATGGACTTCTCAAGGATACAATATTGTAGTTGACATGTGGCAACTCCTTTCATATTTGTTCATCTAGATCTACACGCATCCGGACTTGAACTTAGTTTCTCTCTAGGTCAAGTTAGTAGCATGTTCGGGATAGGTAGTAGCTTTCATGACTTAGGGTAACTTGGTACATTTGGATGACATAGGTTAGATGAGTATGCCCATATACCCTAAGCCATCATGAGCATATTCCTATAGAAAATTATGTTGCTAACTGGGGCTAGGGTCGACCCTTGGGAAAGTGGACTCAAGGTAGTCGGTAAAGACCATTCTAGATAACATAAGAGTGAGGTAAAGGATGTATTCCAAATGATGAGTATGTCGTCTAAAATAGCAACATGAACAGTATGTTGAAAATATTTGGCCAAATTATCTTAAGTTGTTGGTTACATTGTCCTATGTCACCTAGTTTAAAGCAACATGATGTCAGATATATATTGGTAACAAATATTCAGATAGGTTCTTTAAATAGATCACTCAATACCCGGAATAGGGTAGGTGAACCAAGTATATGTAGTATACATAAAGTATTAAGTAAACATGAGAGATTGGTTGGTAACCAAGTTATGGAATGAGATATCGGTAGTATACCAAGTCATTACAGGTGCATATGGTTATCTATTATGAGATTGATTGGCATGAATGTGGGTTCTAAAGGATGTTTTATTTAGAACAGAGAACATTATGTTTCAAGAAAAAAATTCCCTTGTTTCTAAAGTCTTAAAATGGGAATGTTACAGAACCATAAAACAATAAATCCAAACACCATTACATACTCATCTTCCATCAAATATGAGGTTCGAAGAAATGAAGGTTTACACAGTACAGGTTAAAAATAATTACCCATTCATTTTTTCCACACATGTTTGAAATCACACAATTATGAACCAAAGTATATTGATACAGTCTCAGAAGGTGTATTAAAACTTCAACAAAACAAGATGTGACAGAGAAGGGTAACCTTTTACCTTCTATAAACAATCGAGACAACCAGTTCAAAGCTCAAAGCAACAACAAATTTCCTTAAACCCTTTTCAAGTAGGTAAGCAAGAATACAAACTTTATCAACATTATTCAAGTCACGAACAGTTCTAAAGTGTGAATCACCATTAACTCACTCAAGGAAACAACCCACTGACAATATTATCATGCAGAAGTTCCCTAATCAAGAACACAGAGATTCATTCAAGCAAGAAATCAAGTAACCATAGAAAAATAAAAACCAACTTGTTTTACAAGAGCAGAGTTGTTTTAATGAAGACATTTAGAGAAAAGAAGAACAACTTAATGGATAGAGCCTATCATGCCTGATAGTGCTTCTATCGATTCGAAGAAGATTTCCAGCCGAGCCTCCAAAACTCTTTCTTCTCCAAATGAAGTCAACAACCAAAAACTTCCTTCTCAAATGCCTCATATACTTCCATTGGATCAAAAATAATCCAAGAGAGTCAAAAATAGCAAAAACTAAAATTATAATTGCTGGTTCAAAGAACCAGATAGCTCCATGTGGAGCAAAAATCAGAATGCATGAAAGACCAAACAAATCCCAAAAATCCACTCGCATGGTTTCCAAGGTGGTTTTCTCACCAAAAACGATGACAATTAATGTCATTAATTCCCAGTCTCCTCACTTAAATCTCCATGCCACCGCCATCCAAAATTGGTGAGTCCAATTTCAAAAAGAACATGCATAGTTAAATTTAGAGATGGTGCCAGCTAGGATCCCCTCCAAATTCCATGCCCCTGTCAAACTGACAGTACATAATGATCTTAAATTCAAAAATCAAATAAAATAAAATACTTAGGAACCATCACCATCCCTCAACTTTCCATATGACCCCTTAGGTCCCCTTCTATCCCCACATTAGTTTAGGATAGATATCTTAGCTTAGGGTATGACCTTAGGTTAGTTTAGAAAATATTTACCTTAGGTTATTTTCCACCTTAGGATAGGTCATTCTTTCTACTAATGTAGTATTAGGTAATAGGTTATAAATATCCCTATTATCACCTTAGGTTGTTTTCAAATCCCTTAACTTAGAAAACATGCAACTTAGGTTAGGTTGCAACAAGATTAGTGTAGGCATAGACATAAGGTAGGTCTAGTTTACCTTAGGTTAGAATCCCGTTAGGATAGATCTTATAGATCTAGGACTTAGGATTTACCCTCAATAGTCCTCAAGTAGGCCTCTTTCCAACTTACGTCATTCAGTGTTCAGGAGGAGTTGACAAGAATATCTCGAGCACGGGACTTTCAACGAAAGCACAACATGAACTTCTTAGAAGATCAGTGAAATTGTAATCCTACAAAGGCTCAGTCTTTTATTTCCTTCAACTTATGAATGTCATTTTTCCATACAGATCAAGTAATAATAATTTACAACATACCTTGGATTAATGGAATTGATCCAAGGTCTCATTATTATATAGAGATAAATTTACAAACCACTTTACCAGTTTACAACCTCAACAAAATGGATTCCTTGCAAGCAACAATATTTCAGCAATTGAATCCAAGAAAAGAAATAATTTATCCATGGCAAGCATGATTTCAACAGTCAAAAGAATACACCTTCTTGGGACAAATCACATGTCAATACTTGCATTGCAAAGAGGAGAAGTTAACAGTTTATCATAGGTGTTACAACACAACAAACTCATGATCTCATATAATTCTCACGCTTTTAAAAAATGATGATGTTTAAACAATATATTTTCATATGAATCATTACTAGAGGTTGGCGTATATGTATTTACACAAATAGTCCCTAACAATTTTGTCGATCAATGTTTGTACCCAAATTGATCCTTCCTTTGAAATTGAGCAACATCACAAGTTGATCAGGATGCTTAGAGACAAACAAATCATAATAAGAGTCATTTTGTATCCGGGGATGGATTCTAGATGACTCTTTATCACTCTAGTTTGGAAAGTACTAGGTATCATTGTGCTAAGAGTTTGACCTACCCTTACTACTTTAGGTTGTTCCTTCAACCAAGGTGAGAGGACCCACTTTGTGACCCGTGTTAGTGGAAGATATCAACAGATTAACAATATTTGACTCTTCCTTTGAAATATTTTAAAGGAGACCTTGAGAAAAAATGGTCAATACAACATAACCTAAATATCATGAGTTGTCACGTTAGAGAATGAAGATGTTCTCTAGACAAGTTCTCGAGTCACTAAAGACAATGATAAAAACTAATTGCATCTGCATATTTTCATAAAGGATGGAAAAATTTAATGATCTTATTTAGCATTTGTGGATATACAATGCAAGCATGGATGGTTCATGTACAATATATCACTGAATATTAAATTTATGGTTGGGAAGTTAAGAAGAATAAAGTTGACTATACCAAATTCTTGAGATATTTTTAAAAATGTTGAAGAATCTACAAAGCAAAATGATAAATGGCTTCAAAAAGTCAGGATGAACCTTCAACTAGAAAATTGTGCATCTATGAAAGCTCAAAACACATGACTTCACACATTCTTCAAGGATTTAACATAAGAAATCATGTTAAAGACTTAATTAAACCTCATAAGTCTTTGATCTATCACGCTTATGATACACTCATAAACTGACAAACAATTTGTATCACTAAAATGAAAGTAAAGTGAATTTAAATCATTTATTGCATTATGAAATGAAAACTCTCTTCATAATGTAATTGCAAATGCCACAATACTATCACGAGGACAAGATCTTGTGTTGTTTTAGATGGATTCTTAATATAATATTGCAATAGGAACATAGATAACTATTTGAAGATATCTCGAATGACAAAGAGACACAACAAGGTTCATAATTAACAAAAATTACTCAAGGTTTTTCAAATTGATCAATAAGGTAAATTTTATTTACAATATCAAATCCTATCAATGGTTGGACACTTGAAACCATCTTAAGACACATAAGAAATAATTGGTTTCTCAAATAAGTTCCTTCGGAAAATATTTTTCTTGAACTTCTCTCCTTCTATTTTCTTTGAATAAATATCAAAAAAATTAACCCCCTTTTTCATGATTATCCTTTTTCCTTTTATATCACCCCTTCACTTGTTAACCTTCAAAATTTTCCCCACTAAAAGTATGAATATTCCCAGGAATATTCCTTTTTCAAAAAAATTCTAGAACATGGAATTTAGAAAGGTTTTTCTTCTAAATATGTCAGGTTACTAATCACCGATCTTTTCAATCAAATTCACTAGTTATCAAATGGGATATCAGGTCATCACTTTTAGCAGATTAATTTAATTATTCTTTCCTGATATTGATTATGTAAACATTTTAAACAATCTCTGAACACTTCCGGATGACATTGATATGACATATATCCATACTCACTTCTCAATAATCTTCCTTGGGTGCCACACATAGTTTGTTGAATCACCTTGATTTACCAACTCTGCTCATTCCTAACCTTTTCCAATTCTTAAATTCTCCTCTATGGGAACTGAACAAAATATCCTTCATTTTATGGGAAATATTGCATCAAATCAAAAACATGTGTCTCCTTTTCATTATAAAACATGGATCAATTTCATTATTCCCTAAACTTCCATAAACCATTCCAAATGTAGTAGATCCTTTAGAGATATTTCCGATGACTATAAGAATGTGAAAAATAGACACTCTAAGCTCAAGATATGTCCAGTCAACAGGAAAGTCAATTCTTGTCAACATGTTAATAATGGACCAATAGAAATGTGACATGTGGCAAAAGGAGAAAAGGGAAAAATGAAGGTTGTTCAAGTTGTTTGCAACCTCTGGTCTTGACACACACGTAAAAGTTGGCGAGCAACAAGAGGCTCAACTTTTCTTACGGCGGGGAGCCCGGTCACCATGAGGACGATAATATTATCACGGCGTGGTGGATCCTCAAACCACCACGTGGCTTGCCATCACAAGTTTGATTTGCCTATTGAGGGTCGACAAGTGGTATTTATTGCCATATTTCATTTGGAATGTCATTATACTACTTGGGTCAAATTCCATTTTATTACCTTTGTAATTCTTTGATATTAACTTCCATGTTAATTACCAAGCCACATTATTTGTTATGTTCGGGCTTATTATTATCCAACTTGGAGAGCTCGAGGATATAACACTAAGTTCAGGGATTACCTTATCAACAACCAAGGATATCTCATGTCCTATCAACTTGGGGTATGAATATATATATCCAAACAAACCAATATCTCCCACGCATTTCATGTATTTTCCACACCTTATATGATAAGTGCCACACATTTTATTCAAACATTATCCTCAGTATTACATACGGTCAAACAACATTGGCCAACCAAACCCACAATGCGCAGCATAAGGTGGCTCAAAATCCAATCCAAGACCAACAACTTTAGCATTATTAAATGCTTTCCTTATTGAGTGTGCCCACAATGTGGGATTAACAATCCAAAACCGTGGAAAAATTGTAGGAGGTGGGATTTGATCCCCCAACCTCATCACTCCAAGACCAATCCACTAACCAACTCACCAAAGAAGCTCACTTGGTTATAAAATGGGTCGCTGCAACTTATACAGGACAAGTGCTAGGTGCATGTAAAAGCCATAAGGAGGCAGTTTGAAAATGCCATTTTTGAAGGCCTTGCAATCAGAATGGGAACTCAGAGTAAAAAGGTGAAATGTAGGGAAGTCTCGAGGAAATTCCAAAAATATAATATTTGATGTTTTTGTTGAGTTTTAACCTATTTTTGGAAGCTTTGAATGGACTTTTTAACGAGGATCTACAAGACACTAGTTGGAAAACATGAATTTCAATGCACTTTTAGTCCGAAATGTGACTTGGTATAAACATGAAAAGTGTTTAGAACTCAGATATGATCTCATATATATGATTTTTTTTCATAGAATGTTTTTAAATCTCCATTTTGAGGTGTTTTTCCAACACATTTGCAGGGAGATCACATTGTGAAAACACTGTAGGAGCCACTAATCGTTCTTGGGATAGTTTCTACTATTTTTCAGAGTTCTTGGGACATTGATCATCTCATTTTAAGGTTATGATTCATTATTGGTTGTTTTTAAGAGTTATTATACTTACATTTCAATATTATTAATGGATTGGTTGAATTTGAACACAGGGGACGTAGGAATTTCTGAACCCCGTAAACAATCTTGTTTTTATCTGAGTGTTTTCATTCGATTATTTATTTGTTACCCAAGTTTTCTGCACTTATATGGATGCATAATAATAAGAATTTAATCAATTTTTAGAGCTTAGAATACTTAAAATTTATTAAGAAAATCATGATCTTTGGAAACTTTTAAAAGTGAAAAAATACAACACATGTTTTGAGATCACCTTTCCTTCTTGTTCTAAATATAAGACATTTTGAAGAAAATGGCTAAGGTACTCGTAGCTCATAGTCTGAAGGATATTTCTTCAAAGGACTTAAATCAAGTTTTCTATTTAAGTAGTCTTGATGAACCTTTTATTAGGGATTTGTTTGATATAGAATGTGTGGGTGACACCAGAAAGGGCCCTTAACATACCGAAAAGTTTGGTTAGCACTTCTTACAAGGTTAATTAGGATCAATCATGTTTTATAGCCTTCTAGGTTATGTATTTCCATCTTTTTATATGGGAGCACTTGAAAACTCCTAAAGATTTAAAAATATATTGGATTGAGAGAAGACCTCAGGTATCTAGGTAGACCAATTTTCAATGTCCCTTTTTATGTGATGAGGATTTTGTATCAAAAAATATTCCCAAGGAATCATATGTGTTGTATGATAAATTATCCATTGACATAGTTCCTGCTATTTCCCACAAAATAGATGAGTTGGAGAAAATGATCAATTTTCTAGGAGAAAAATCAAGTAGAGACTGTGCCTTCACAACTAGTTTCAGCACCAAGGATTATCTTCAGGAAAAAATGTGAACCACAACCTCAACCTCTAATCGTTATCTCAGATGGAGAGGAGGACTGGTCATTATCTACTCATCATTCAAGGGCAGCCATTTCCTCTGCTCAAGACAATAGGGGGAGATTTGTTATTCGATTGTCCACCCGCTTAATGCATCATGCTCCTCAGGTAGAGCATGAATTGTTGGGCCCTCAACCAATTCCTTCTCCAAAATAAAATCCACCTTTCACAAGGAAATGGGAGGTTAGGTCAAGTTCGAGGCCTCACAATCAACCCAGTCAACAACATGTAGTAATTTCCCTTCTAACCACTTCAGGCATCCCCTCTCAACCCACTCCCAACATGTCGACCCTTCACAAAGGGAAAGGAAAGATGACATTCTTCACAGGAGGTTTGGATCTTTTAGATTGGGTGTCATCTCAATAGAAGAAAGTTGAACTAGAGCAAATCATGAGTCATCCTAGAATGACTCTAGAGGCATTGATGGATATGGGAATGTCTCGGACTTGGCAGGGTCATTCATTTTCATTCAAACAACACAAGGATCAAGCGAGTTTGTGCTGAGGAAAAACAAACTTCTGAATAAGCTCCCCTACTAGGAGGAAACTATGAAGTAGGGCTGAATAATTCCTAGATGTTGTCTTCCTTTCATTGTTTCTCTTTTGGCATGCATATATATTTATTTGTCATGGTTAGGGGCCCTTATAGAACCCCATTTTGTTCCTTGTTTAAAATGCAAGAATCATAACAATATCAATCATTTACATGCTTATCCAAATGTATGCTAATTTCATCAAAGTAAATATTGTGTTACTGCATTCTTCCATTTTTCAATTGAAATAAATGAACAATAAAATTCAGAGAAACAATTACTTCCCATGTAATATAAGTTTCACTTTAAAACATCAGTTTGAAAGGATGAATATGAAAAGAGAATACAATTCAAGGAACAATTGTCTAAGCATGTTCATCATCCTTTGTATCTTCTTCTTCTTCAGCTTCCACTTTTGTATCTTTTTCTTTTGGTAGCCTCGCCACATATGCATCATATCTTTTGAATAATTTGTTAACCTCATCCTCATCTAGTCTTGTATGATGCTAGAAAATTAGTTCCTACCTAGATATTGCATCAATGCAATGGCCCATTTTCTTCTTGTATTCTAGTGGTCTTGCCTTTAACTCTACAATTCTATTCTCAATCTTTCTCATGGTCTTAATGACTTCATAGGAGAAATCATCTTTTAGAACATTCCTTTCAAAATAATTAAGTAAGAAGTCAATCTTCATGTCCCCATAACTCTTTTTGAACTTATCAATGACCATATCCTCTAATTTTAAGTCAATAGCATTAAGAGTATCATCAACCTAGTTTCTCTTAATTTCAAGTTTTTCCTTAATCCCATTCAAGGTCTCTACTCTGATTTTTGACAATTCTTCAATATCATGTTGGCTTCCTTTGACAGCTAAAGGAACAATATCTTCTTGCTCAACCAACTCATCACTGAACTAGGTAATGCGGTCCAGCTTGGGAAGAATACCTTCAAAATAGAAAATCTCATTGTTGCATTGTTCAACTATCTCATCAATTTCATTGAGTCTATTTTTGAGATCTTCATACTTTGATCTGGCTTCTGCAATTGCTTCTTTTCCCCTCTTGGTCAATTTCTCAATCCATGTGTCTACTTCTTGAACCTTCTTGACTATCTTGTTTACCTTAATCATTCCTTTAGGGGTTTTTATATAGGAAATTTCTTATGTTTGACTATTCTTCCCTATCAATTGTTGTAAACAAGAACTCAAGGCCTTAAATTTCTCCTTTAGTTGCCTTTTTTCATTCCATCTTCATTAACCTTTTATAGAAGATCATTCACTACCTCATATACTCCTTTCTTTAGTTGTTCCCTTGAATTTATCCCCAAGGAAATAATCTAAATATTATAATCTTCTCTTGTTTTACCCTCAAAAGGGGTTGTTATTTCAAAGGTCCTTGCTCCAGATGAATCAATGTGGGTTTTTGTGATGGATTTGGTCCTTTTTGAGGCTCTCACTGTCTTTAGAAAAGATAGAGTAATAAGGTCAACAAATTACATAGGTAGGACCTCCTTTTCTTCATTTGAAATCAACTCACTGATCCACCCCTTTTCCAAACTTGTTATAGCTTTTGTCTCTTATGATTCATGTTGGAGTTTCTCAGGAACAACTATCATTTGTTTGGATAATACTTGTGCATTTTAAACTAATGATTATGTATGTTCCTGATTACTTATTTCGATGGTCCTTATGCCAATCTCACCCTATGCTATTGATTCTTTTGGATGCTCTTTTTCATGGTCTGGAACTTTAGATTGATCATTTTTTCCTTGAATTGTATCAACATTCAAGGGAAACTCCTTCCTTGTTTCTCCAGTTGAAACCATAGTGGAGTCAATTTCTTCTCCAACACTTTCTTGTACCAAAATTTGGGTTGTGGGATCTCTCTCTCCCAAATTCTATTGAGTTTCCACCTTACCCTTTTCATGCTCTAATGATGTATCTAGCAATGCCATGGTAGGTTGTTCCTCTAGAAACAACTCTACATTTCCCATTAAGGGCTATAAATCCTCACCAATAATGATTTCTTCATTAGTAATTGCATCTTGTGCTATTTTCAATTTTTCTTCAAAACTAATTTTTCTCCTAAATAAGGTCATCGGTATTGGTCACCTCACCAAAAATGGATATAACCTCTTCTAATAATACCTCGGTATTAATATCTTTTTCAATAAATGAATCTAGTTTACCCAATTTTGAAACCATTTTCCCGGGGAAAGTAATTTAGTTGCTTGGATACCCACTTTACTAGTTAGTACATGAATATCTTTTTCCAATTCTTTTCTTCCTTAATGCTACTCACCGTGTCAATATTGGTTCATCTACGAGACAAATTAAGTGCATCCAATATGGAAAATTATTCACCAACATAAATATCAATTACATCAGGTTTGGAACTTTGTAATTCCATGGATTGTTTCAACTTGAGGTACATTTATATCCTTCGAAAGAAAAGTTTCAGATATTTTCACACCCAAGGTAATAAATTGATTGTCTATTGGATTAACTACAATAATTCATTAGGAAACTAGACTATGAGTCCATTCTATTGTTTTCCTACAAAAGAAAGAGGTGGGATCGAGGATATGATTGCTCCACATGTGGCGAGTGATGCATCATGTAACACCCCTGAAGCTGTTGTTACTTTCTCCTAAGCATTCAAGTGTTGATATGTGATTTCTTGTAAAAGGATGTGTTCCTCGATTCGAAATCATGCTTGATATGTCTTGAATTTCTTGCAGATTGCAGATCTTGGTAGTCGAAATATGATTAGACTCTTTTATTTATTTCATTTTGTGTGCGAATATTAATCGATCATGGAATGAATTATAGAGATATTCATCTATAATATCTAGACTTGGATCAGTGGAATTGATCCAAGTAATGCTTTAAATCTGTTTGTGATAAATTAGATCACAGACCTTGAACAGGTTGCAAGGTATGGAAGCATTGATTAAGTGGTCAGGAGTATGACTCAGGCTGATCTTGAGAAATGAATTGGTTCCCGATATGGAGGTATATCTGGAAGGTCTCGGTCGTGGACCAAGTAATAATTCTGTCATGTATATTTCTGTAGCCTAACGGCTGTAGAGTAAATCCTGTTCGGAGATGCATGATTTTAGGTCTTTTCTTGGCATATAAAATGTTATACCTAACAGGAATTATTAATGGTTAGTAACCTTAAACTAAAACCTAACCTAGGGGTTAGATTATTGTTAATCTAACCTAGACCTAGGCTATGTGTTAATATCCTAAGTTAGTATCTATGTGTAAATTGGTTAGTATGGGTATTACCCTAAATTCTAACCTAAGATACTAACCTAACTATTGAGGAGGATGTAAAGGGGCCTATGGAGGGGTGCAAACCATGGGCGGCATTTTCTATGGCAATTAATGCTTTGGGGATAAGGATGAGGACGGAGTCATGGCGGAGGCTTAGCGGCGGCTAACACTGTGCGAGCGTGGCAATTTGCTTTAAGTTTGGAAATGAGCATGAGTTGTAGTTGGTGTCACCAATTCTCGGTGGTCGGTGGAAGTTGAGTTTAAGCGGGAAAGTTGGTTTAATGGCATTCAATGTTCTAGGGAGACGAGCTCGGAACTCGCGAGAAGGCATGCAAACGGGAAGTTGAAGGTTTGTTTGGTTTGTCGCGATTTTCGGTCTTCTCTCTCTCTCTGCTTGTTTACTGGTTCTTCGCACCAGTTCTCCTTGAGTTGCATGGCAAGAATGAATTTCTCTGGCTCTTTTCTCTGTCATGGAAGATATATATGTGATGGAGACAGTGAAATTTTGTTGGTCGCTTTATCTTGGAAAAAGAAAAGGAAGTTTGAGCTCTTCCAGTGGTCTGCTTCGGAAATTTGATCAAAAATACAGGCATGTTAGGCCCTAACCTTTAAATATCTTGCTGTCTTTCAAGTGATTTCATTAGAACAACTCTGTTCAAATGTTTTGAGAAAATAAAGGATTTTCTATGGAGATCTTGTTTAAATTTTGGTACTGTATCTCTTCTGGTTCGATTTTTCAATTTCCTCTAGATGGGTGTTTGTTAAAATCGAATTGTGGCTCTATTCCTTTGTGTATTCTTTCTGGTTTAAATATATGAGATATTTATATGTAAAGAGCATGAATGCTCGGCCTGTTTGGCGTGAGCCCAAAGAATATACTTGTGTTGAGAATAGACCACTGTATGTTGTTGATTTGTGGTCATTTGTTTCTTGCTTGTGAAACGTGTATGGAATGATTTTGATGGATACTGTAAGATTGATCAGTATTATTGCTTCTTTGGAAACTCTGTCGTGGTTTTTGTTGACAGTGTATAATGATACTTTTTGGGTTTTCATTGTCTTCTAATTTTGCTAGGAACAGGTAACTGTTGTGTTACCGTAGTCTATACGACCTAGCGGAAGTTGTTTTCCTTGTTATTGTGGTAACGGGATTACTTGTTGACTGTGTATAATATAGATACATCTGTACTTTATTTTATCGACTCAGTGGAGTCCATGATTGAATCGTATATTACTATCTATTGCTGAGAATGTAGATTCATCCATAAGTTTTGTGAATTGATTTTCGTGGAAGCCTGGTAAGAAGAAACAGGTCTTTTGATCACCGTTATTTGAATGAATAAAGGATATAGACTTCCTAGGTATGCATTTGCATTTCTTTGTGTAAACTGTTCGAAAGTTTCGAAGCGGCTCAGTTGATTTCTTTGCTTTGAAAGGGGTATTCGATTTGCTTACACTTGTTTTTATTCTGAATGTTTGCCATAGCTGGCATAGAAGGATTCATCACCAATTTCATAGTATCTTTCTTGTAGGGTTCGGTGGTTATGGGTATAAACCCATTAACAGTATACAGCGTGTGCATATATATGTATATATTTACAATCGTTGTAATCTGAACGACTATGAGGAGTCGATTGTATGTTTTATATTTGAATCTTATTCAAGTTGAATATATTTAAATAGTTGGTGATTGTTGAACCTGCGACTTGAAGGAATAACACGTAATAGACCTCTGTTATTTTCGGGAATTACTCTTGTGTTGCATGGGTTTTGTGGTACAGAATCTTAGGTGAACATTTACGTCTTCGACCTGTACAAATTTGTGTAAAAAGATTGGCAGAGTTCAGTCGGGTTCTTGGTGTGAAATCAGAGATTAATTTGTTTGTCTGATTCTTGTTATGCTTCGTTGATGAATATCAGTATGAATTCATATGCATTTGCTTGAATTATTACCTCCGTTTGAATCATTTGGAATTACGGAAAGGTAAAGTGTACTTGTCTCTTTCTGAACTTGACATTGGACACTGTCTTTGTCACTATTTGAGATCCTTGAGTATGGATGACTGTTTCGTGTTCTGACCTTGTTTGGGTAAGTCGCGAATACCACACTAAGACTTGCATGCGCCAAGGTAAGGATCGATTGGTTGTATTCCCTTCTTTTACTTCAGTCCGATTTTGACTGAGCAAGAATAAGTATGCTATGTTCTTTTCCATTTAATCGATCGATTTGGTAGCATGATTTGGAAATACTGTGTGGTCAACATAGCATAGTCTCTAGGAAACCTCAAATTGCTTGATGCAATAAGGTTGTTGTTTACAGCGATACGCTTGTAGTTTCTTGTTTTCAACTTGTGTCAAAGCCTTACTGTGTAAAAGGAACTAGCATTGGGCTTAGGGTTGATACATGAATTGTTGATGTGTTAGTTGCTGTATAGGAGTTTTGCTGTGTTTCTATTTCTTGATTTAGAACAGCGATCTTGCTTGCGGCTTGTCTAACTTGTTCATTTATATACTGGATAAATGTTTTCATAGGAGAAGACGGTACAGTGATGAATTTATGTGAAAGGAAGTATGAATGGATTGGTTCTTTCTCTTCCTTTATTTAATATTTGTTGATATTTGTCTAACAGTGGGAAATTGTTTTGTAACATATTGGTGGAATCCCGAATTGTTATGTTATTTCTTTTTTGGAAGAATGAAACAATCTGACCAATGTTGTGATTTTGGATTCAATGATTGTTTGTGTACATTCGTTCCTTGTTCTTAATATTTGATGAAATATTAGAAAGTGATTAAGACTATTTTGTAACAATGATAGAGTTACATATTTGTAATCATTTTGTATTACAAGGGCATAGTCTGATTATGTTTACTTATGTGAATATCTGATCTCATTTAAACAGGGTGTTTAATGAAAACAATTGATGGATTGCAATTGTTTTAAAAGTTAGTGCTTATCATGCTCAGTTCATTGAACTGACTCATGTTGACTATTTTTGCAGATGGTTACCGTAAGAGGTAAAAGCAATGCAGATCTGACAAGCTGATCAGATTGTTTATTTGATTTATAATGAATTACAGCTTGATTTTACAGATGTACTATATGAGAAAAGATGTTTCTTTTCCGTTAGCATTATATCAAGTATGCTGTTGCATAAAATGTAATTGTATAGTTTTGAAAGGAATGGAAATAAGTGTTTGATACTTATGTGTTGTATTCTATTTCTGAAAGTTGACCTTCTTCGGTTTATGTAACGAAGGGGCATTGTTATCATTGTATAATATGGATGCTTTTGTGATTGACAATGAAAGCTTATAAGTAAATGAGATTGAATTCTTATGAGTGTTTAGTAGTTCTAATTTGTTCTAGCAAAAGCAATATTGGATTTAAATATTTGTCTTTCTAGAAGATAGGTTAAAATTGAGCCTAGAGAGAACGCTAAACAAGCTGGATTAAATTACTAATCCCTAGTCCTAAGTATGACAGGGCAATAATAAATTGGATTCTTAATCATTTATATCTTTATACTAAAAAAATTATGATATAAATTCAGTTAAGAGAACTGATATACAATCAAATGGAGTTCAGACGGCAATCTCTAGCAAAGGTTATGAGATATTGTCCCATTCTGTTGTTTTAGAATCAGGTGTATTCTAATGACTCCTTGATGAGAACTGACCGTAATACCTCTACCATGTAATGGGTTTTATAGAGGAGGGTCATCTTAAGACGAAGAATCCAGGGATTTGGAAAGGCTAACCTTAGGGAAAAGTCTTTAAAAGTAATTTAAACTCAAGTGCGTAACGCATGTTGTTAAGTAGATCTTTTCGAGGTGGATTTAAAGGTTGACGACATAAGTCAACTGCAGAGTTGTACCTCCGAGAAGATTAGGATCTTCTTGAAGTTACAATAATGCAGATGACTTATGGCGACACCCTTTGCATTGATCGCTAAGATTTACACTTGATTTCGCACGAGTTACCCTGGGACCGATTAAGAACGTGGTCATGTTATAAGGCTGCCTAGGAGATTCGGGGTATCATGACACACTGGTTGAACTGCAAGGTTGAACCAGTATGTCATCATATCCCTAATCCTCGTGGTCATCCATATAACATTATCACCTTGTTAATCTGCCTCCGAGTGATTCAGTTGTGAAAGGAAGGACTGACAGTAGTCAGTATAAGACATTCTATATAACATATGAATGGGGTGAAGGACGTATTCCAGATTGACGAGTATGCCGTTAAGGAATACGAGACATGAACAGTATGTTTCAAATCTTTGGCCAAAGTATCGCAAGCTGCTGATTGCGTTGTCCTAATTCACCTAGTCTAAGGGATGAGATGCCGATGAATAATAGTAACAATTATTCAGTTAGATTCCTTGACAGAGCATTCTGAATCCTAGATTAGGGAAGAGAACCGCAAGAGTAATGTGTTAAATAAAAACACCGACTCTTATTACTCATGAATAGATCGGTAGATTACCGAGTCATGGAATGAATAGATCGGAGGTACTCAGAGTCATTCTGACTACATATGGTTGTGCATATATGAATGGTTATTGAATTGTGAGTTCTAAATTATGTATTTAGAACCGGTATGCAATTATCAAAAAAATTTTTGACTTGTTCTAAAGTATAAAATGAGGATGTTACATCTTGGTATCGTGTGAAGGTTGCGGCTCTCCATAATCCCATAAAAACCTGAATTTTCTTGTAATGAAAATGGTTAGAACAAGAGGGAACGTTGCGAGTAATGCTCCACCTGAAGGAGGAGCGTGACAACCCAAAACTTGATGAGATCCTTGCTGCCTGTTGGACACAAGAGATCTCTTGGCTGTTGTTTCGCTCGGAATGTTTCAAGCTTCGGGGAATAGAGTTTCTTCTATGCTTTCATTCCTTTTAGAAAGCAGATGAGGTTAGGGTTAGGAGGAATACCATTGAATGTCGAGATGGTGTGCGCGTATCCGTAGAGAAAGATCAGCCGATCATGAGAACTCCTTTTTGTCTTGGAAGGACTACCTGCAAATAAGAACACAAGACCACAAGATTTTGATTAAACAATAAATGAGGAAACTGCCTTGGGCCCAGGAAATATAAAACTTCCCTTCGAAGGTGGTCAGTTCCCCTGCTAATATGAATTAACACAAAAGACTGCAAAATATCAATTAAATTATTTTGTTAAACTGGGTAGGGGGAAAGGCTGGTTTTCTGATTTTGATCAGAGGAACCGATGGCGGTTATTGATGACCGATGCCGGTTACTGATAACCGATACCGGTGGGTTATAGGATCTTCTTGGTACATATGGTGTTTGTAATAGCTGGCTTTTTTGGATGGTATTAGGAAATGGGATGATTAGGAGTGAAAGAATGACAGTTAGATGCAATGGCACGTTGGGTAGTGGATTCAGAAACGGATTTAGGAGGACTGAGATTCAAGAAACATAAGAAATGTTATGACAAAAGGACATGTAAGATCTGACTTACTGGTTTTGACCGAGATGCAAGTTGATCTCCTTGGTTGCAAACACTTCTGGTTTCTTTACTCGTCTCTGCTCTGTCAAGTGAAGATCTGGACTCTGTTCCTCGCTCGCAATGCTCTCTGTTGATCCAGAAATCCTTTGACTGATCTCTAAAAATGAAATTCCGATCCGTTGTTTTGGTTTGGGGAGCCCATTTACAGGGAACCGATGGCGGTTGCGTAACCGACGGCGGTCGAGTAGGAACCGGCATCGGTAAGGAAAAAGTAGGCTATTTTTAGTAAAATAGCCCACCTTCCCTGCTTTTCTCCCGAGAGATCAGTTGCGGGATTGGTCAAGTGGCTAGAAGGTCGGCTTTGGGTGTGAGTAAGGAGGCATTAGTTATGGATGTGAGTCTAGACCAAGTCATGGGTCTTAATTAGGTTAGTTTAGGGTTAGGGCTAGGTCATGATGAGGTGGCAAAGTGAGGTGGTGGGTAAGGTGATGTGGATTTATCAATTACAAGGTGATTAATAAATAATTGTGTAAAGTTTAGGTAATGAGGTTAGGTTGCGAAATGGGATGCGGGTCACAAGGGGTCGTGAGACACGAATTTGGTGTCTACATTAGCCCCTTATTGTCGTGTAGCTTGTTTTGTAAAGTCGCGCGACAATAATATGAAGTGGTTTCCCATGTTAAGGGTATAGGTAATCCCCTCAAATCTATCACAGATTGAGATCGCGTGAAATCAGGGATAGGGTTGATAAAGGGTAAATGGTGTAGAGATGATGGTGAGATGGTGGGGTAGGTCCAAGGAAGCAGACGCACGTTGAAATGCAGTAGTACGACTAGGGTACATGATTTGACTGAGCAAACCAAAGAATGTATAGGCAAAGGTCGATAGTTTATCCAAACAAGGGTGATATAATCCTGGTATCCAAGGCATAGGAAGTAGCTCCGGGGTATATAACAGTGAGGTACAGAACGCTTAGGCATGTTCGGCAAGATTACAAAAAGGTTGGTTTGGTTGAGATAAACGTCACGGTCGAGGTCTAGGCAAAGTTGGTCGACAGATCAAGTCAAGGACCCTAATCATGCTAAAACACGAACAGGTGAGCTCGATTGAACACAAGGTACATGATGGATGTATAAAATAAAACGTTGATTGTGGGTATGGTATGGAAGTGATACGGTCTTGGGTCAGGCCAAGTGGTTGGGCGGTGGCCCTGGGTCAGGTTAGATGGGTAGGTTGAGGCCTTGGGTCGTGCCTAATGGTTAGGGCGAGGCCTCGGGTCGGGCCAAATAGGTAGGTTGAGGCCTTGGGTCGGGCCAAATAGGTAGGGCGAGGCCTTGGGTCGGGCCAATTGGTAGGTTGAGGCCTTAGGTCGGGCCGAATGGTAGGTTGAGGCCTTGGGTCGGGCCAATCGGGCCAACAGGTAGGTCGAGGCCTTGGGTCGGGCCAATGGCCGAGGCCTTAGGTCGGGCCAATAGGTAGGTTGAGGCCTTAGGTCGGGCCAAATAGGTAGGCCGAGGCCTGGGTCGGGCCAAAGGTAGGTAGGGCGAGGCCTTGGGTCGGGCCAATGGTAGGTCGAGGCCTTAGGTTAGCCAATGGTAGGTTGAGGCCTCGGGCCAATTGGGTCGAGGCCTTGGTAGGTTGAGGCCTTCGGTCGGGCCGAATGGTAGGTTGAGGCCTTGGTCGGGCCAAATAGGTAGGTTGAGGCCTTAGGTCGGCCAAATAGGTAGGTTGAGGCCTGGGCCTGGGCCAATAGGTAGGCGAGGCCTTAGGTCGAGCCGAATAGGTAGGGCGAGGCCGTAGGTCAGCCGACAAGTGAACAAAAGTGAACAAATGTTGTGCAAAGAAAGGTGGACAGAGGCGATATTGGTGAAAAAGAGGCAAGGAGTAAATAAGGGCAAAAGAATGGGGTGAAAGTTGGGTATCGAAACCGATGTCGATTCTGCATGACCGATATCGTTAAGCATGACCGATACCGTTTCTTAGGGCAAAATGAAACCGACATCGCTAAGGCTCGAAAACCTATAAAAAGAAAAAATACGGCCTGTCATTGTCACTTTTGTTATTTGCAATCCAAATTGACTTGTCTGACGTGGAGAGTTGATTTGGAGGGTTATTGAGTGAGGTGGAGCTATTTGATTGGCGGAGAGAGTTGATAGTGGGCCCGATTGAGGAGGAGGCAGCAGGTGATTGGCCAGGGACCCAATAGATCAGGATTGGAGCCATGGCACAGGCAGGAGGAGCTGGAGGGGCTGGACCAGCTGGACCGCCACCACCCATCCCACCACGACGACGTGTCGTCGTACCGGTAGGTTCTAAACTCGTGATTTATGCATTGAAATGGTTATTAGGCTAAATGGGGGGTTTGGGTAGGAATTTGTATTTTGTAGGAAATAAGGAGTAAATGGAGGTAATTTGAAAAACGGAGAGGGTAGAGAGGTAAAATAGGGTAATGCGGCTAGGTGAGTAAAATTGGAGGGCTTTTGGGCGGGTAAATGGGTAGAAATAGGAAAAAATGGGTTTTGGGGGCCGCGCGGGGGTTCGGCTCCGAGAGAGGACAGTGACCGATGTCGGTCACTAGGCGACCGGCATCGGTCGCGCAATTTTAGGAGAAGGGAGGGTTGGTGACCGGCGTCGGTCATGTATCGGCCGGCGTCGGTTGGGGGTTGGGTTGATTGTTTTTTGGGGTGTTGGGTTGGGTTGGGAGTGGGGGTTGGGTTAGGGGTGGAGAAGGGGTAGGTGTGGGAGTGGTGGTTGGGTTAGGGTTTTTTGGGTTGGGTTGCGGGTCGGTGTGGGGGTTGGTGTGGGGTGGTGGTTGGGTTAGGGGTTTTTGGGTTGGGTTGCGGGTCGGTGTGGGGTGGTGGTTGGGTTAGGGGGGGGTGGTTGGGTTTTTGGGTCATGGTTTTGGGTTGGGGTCGGTTGGGGTGGTGGGTGGTTGGGTTTTGGGGTTTTGGGTCGGGTCGGTGTGGGGGTTGGTTTAGGGGTGGAGAAGGGTTAGGTGTGGGGTTAGGTTTTGGGTGTTACAAAAGGGGGTTTAGATGGTAAAGTAGATGTTATAATAAAGAGTAGGTCTAAGAATGTGGGTTGGTTTTGCAGGCACGTCAGCAGTTGACGATGCGTGATAGGATGCCTCCACTATTGAGTCGGATGAGGCCACACGTATCTGCGGCGCATTGGGCCATCATGCGCGAGGTGGGACTCGGCGGGGTCCAGAGGTACAGAGCGATAGAGAGGGATCACAGCCTGATGGTCGCCCTCATCGAGAGATGGGATCCGGCGGCCAATGTGTTCCATCTGCCGACCGGAGAGATGACCGTCACATTAGAGGATGTGTATCGCATCCTGCGGCTACCGATCGAGGGAGAGGCAGTCTTCCAGGTAGATTCAGAGACTGCGATGGACAGCATACTGCAGGTTTTTGGGGATGCAGCCGCGCTACTGACCTACCATAGCGCGAGTATCGGGTACGGTGACATGTACCGTGCGCATCGTCACGAGACACGACTGGCGGTGTTGATGATGGTTGGGATCACCTGCTTCGCCCTCCCGGACTCGTAGGGCCGGCTTCTCCCACGAGCATTGATGGGGGTACCGCTGGAGATGGTGGAGGAGCACACTGTTATTTGCCCGGGGCACCAGTATATCTGGTGCAATTATACAGGGAGTTATGGGGCTATCGCCGGAGGAGGTGATTTGGTATTTGTTCTACATTTTTGTTGCACTGTTGGGCATACGAGCACATCGTATGCATCAGGCCAGTAGGGCTACCCCAGCAGCCAGGGCCACAGGTCGTATACCGATATGGCTTTCAGAGGTGGTTGGGGGTCGTGGGCCAGCCACGAGCAAACTTGCAGTCGGGATGTGGTCTATTATGACACTTGCAGAGGGCCTTACAAAGCAGAGACATTGTATGGAGACCCTACAGAGGTCACCAGCCTGGCAGAGAGGAGCCACAGACACCGCGCCCGATCCAAGATACATTCCTGATAGCAGCAGATCGAGGCCGGAGAGTACGAGCGGATACCCCTAGAGAGGGTACGCAGGCAGATGGGGCTACGACAGGACGAGCCACCTCCCCTCCCTCGTACAGGAGGGATGATGTAGAGGCCCCACTGCCAGCGCCACACCTTTGATCCAGACTGGGTAGCGGAGAGACCAGCAGGTGAGGGTGTGGATGATGCCGGGTGCACGGGAGCATACAGGGTGTGGTGGGCTGGGCAGAGAGCAGCGAGGATAGTACCGCCTGCGCAGCCAGACTTGGCTGCAGTTATAGGAGAGAGGGATCAGCTCGAGGTCAAAGCGCAAGCTTTACAGGCTGGCAATTAATTGCACAGCAGCACGATAGGGGCCTTACAGGGCAAAGGCAGCTCAGCACAGTGCACAGCTCACCACCAAAGACACAGCACCACAAAAAGCAGTAGCACCACCACCACCACCAGACCACAAACCCACAAAGCGCAGTACAGTGCACAGCAAGACCACCACCAAAGACCACACCCACAAAGTGTAAGTACAGCAAAGAAGACAGCAAAGACCACCGCGGCCACAAAGCGCAGTACAGTGCTCGGGGGTATTGGTGTTGGGTGCCAGGGGACCAGCCCACTCTCCTTCAAAGGGCGCGAGATCGCTATATGGAGGTTAGAGCAGAGGCCCGATATTATCAGGATATTCTTGATAGTACCGGAGTCGAGTATCAGGCGTATGCAGCGCATAGGGCAGAGACCTCGCACAGCCAGAGATCTCAGGGAGGGGCAGCCACAGCTGGCGTGTCCGTGACGGGCAGGAGGCGAGAGGCACCACAGGGACCAGTGGGGAGAGGTGCCGAGGGCGGTGGGGAGAGCTGATAGATCCCCGACATGGTTTTGTATAGGGACACGGGCACCGGTCTGCGAACCGGTTGTATTGATAGAGGCCTGCGTGCCGACACTTATTCATTGCATTGATTCATTTATTTATTATATACCGGCCTGCGAGCCGAGTACAGGTTGTACATTTGATACCGGCCTGCGAGCCGAGTATATTTTTGATATGAGAGACCGGCCTGCGAGCCGAGTCGAGATTTTTGGTAGGTATTGCGGCCTGCGTGCCGGCTTTGGTATATTATGAGATCACAGAGGCCCCGATGTAGGGCACATTGTATTTTTGAAAACTGGTATATATATATAGAGACGATGTTTTGATCCTCGTGCAGTATTCAAAATGTGTTTAAATATTTTGTTAATGGTTGGTAATATGTAATGTATGATAAGTTTTAGTTGATATGTTGATAGATGGATGATGTTGATGTTTTTGTTTTTGTTGTACGTATGTATGAATGATATGTGATGTGATGAATTGTTGGTTTTGTGACATTGTGATATATGTAACTGATGAGTTGGATCCAAATGATGTAGAGATTGATAGTTTCCTGATATTCGTAGTTGATGGTTGTGTATTTGTATAAATGATGTTTAATGAAATTATAATGCTATGTGTGGTGGATGAACAAATGTGGTAAATTGTGTTGTTTATGCAGGCAAAGAGGCGGGCGCGACAAAAATTTAGATGAGAAATGAAGAAAAGAACCCTGTTTCAAAAAGGGAAGTGTGTAACCGGTATCGGTTAGGTAACCGATGTCGGTAGTTATATGACCGATATCGGTTATATGACCGATACCGTTATTTAGGTATGAGCTTTTCTAAAAATAGAAAAGCTAGGGTGGCAACTTCAAGTTTTAATTTAGAGCCATGCAAGAGGTTAAATACGCGAACGCGACGCTTTTTGACGACTGAGACAGGTATTTGCATGAGAGATTTGGGTGAGAAGGAGGAAAGAGACAAGGAAAGTGAATGTGATCCGAGATTTAGAAGGCAGAAAGACAAAGTTAAAAAGGGTGGTGATCATGGCATAACGAGGAGAAGCATCCAAAGCAGTAAGGACAGAGGGCGCAGACAAGGGCCACCTCAAGTCGCCGCAACCCAAGAGGTATCATTTTGTTTGTGATTTAACTACCGCATGTTTTGTGAATAAGATGGGGAGAGTAGGTGGGTAGATATGAGAAAGAAAACATGATAACAAGGGTCATGCAGTGAGGTAAGTGTTACAGGTGGTAGGCAATCGGGGGTCATGCAGTATGTTTGTATGTATAAAAAGGAATAAACGAGAAAATTATTGTCGTAGGTGGTTGTTTTTAGGGAAGGTGTATATAATCGATGCAAGTGACCGGTAGCGTTAGTTAGGAGAACCGCATCGGTTATTCAACCGATATCGGTTATGTATAACCGCACTGCCATCGGAGGAATTTCCGTATGTTTGAAAAAACCGACGATTGAATGGTTGTTTGTTGTTTTGGTGTATGCAGGCAGAGGCAGGGTTGAGGATGAATGATAGTGTGCCGCCATATGTTGTCACGAATCCGAGCGGATGTAACACCAACGGAATGGACATTGATAAATCGTTTGGGGTTAAGTGGAATCCGTTATTATTCACGAATCACCCGTAACCATGGTATGTTACAGGCGTTGATTGAGAGATGGAATCCCGAGACAAATACCTTCTATCTGCCAACAGGTGAAATGACAAGAATATCGAAGATGTGTTTCGATTTTGAGACTCCTATTACAGAGAACCAAGATATCGTGCACTACCTAGCACGGCACGGGAGCGATAACAACAGATTTGGTCCATACGCACGAGATTTGACACAATGAGGTTTATCGCTTACATATGGGGTAATGTATGCAGCACACCCTGAGGAGACAAGGTTAGCAGTGATATTAATGATAGCAGTAGGGTATTATGCATTACCGAGGGCGGAAGGGGGAAGATTTCCAAAGGCATTGATGTGTGTTATTTGGGAGATGGTAGAAAGGAACGTTACGTTTGCATGGGCACCTGCATATTTGGCGGAGCTATACAGGGGTTTATGGGCTTGTAGGTGAAATCACAGGACGACACTGGATAGTTCATACTTATTACACTGTTGGGCCTATGAGCACATTGTTTGTGTGCGACCAATAGGCCGATCCATCCAGGCAGGAGAGACCGGAGTACAGAGGTTGGGATTCAGACGATGGGTCCAAACAGAACAAGAGGCCAGATCCCAGGCTGTGATGGGTGATATTGAGTATTACAGGCAGGTATGGGAGAGAGTGACGGTTGCGGATATCTGTTGGAGGCCATATGGAAACTATATGGTAACAGAGAACATAGCTGAGGAGTTGAGGGGTGTAGAGCGATTGAGGTGGATCGCAGGGCACAGGCCGGGTGAGTATGAGAGGATTCCTATAGATCGCGTGCGGTGACAATTTGGATTTGTGCAGGATATACCCCTGGCTTATAGACCATATATGAGGATCGACGCCGAGGCAGCATTCTCACCTCCCCGGCCAACACCTCCAGAAGGGCCTGAAGAGGTAGCAGCCGATCGCAGGGTAATGGATGCGGGAACGACAGAGGCCTATAGATTATGGTGGGTAGCAGAACTGCGAGGTGTACGTGAGCGCCCTGACATAGCGGTGATTACAGCAGAGAGGGATCGTCTGCAGCGTTTGGTTCAGCAGCTCCAAACGCAGGTGAATGAGACAAGAGGATTGTTAGTGGTCATGAGTCACTAAGCGGGGAGACTAGAGGCTGAAGTCCTCCATGCGAGAGGGCGTATTCATATGTTACAGGAGAGATTGGCAGATCAGTGGGCGGTACCAATAGCCGTGGTACCTTTGAGGACAGAGAGGCCCGGCGAGAGGGGTCGACGATCACGATCATCACCTAGTTCGGGATGAGGCGTGAGGGTCTGAGTAAATGTTAGCAAGGTATAAGAATAAATAAGGATGCCGACCTGCGTGTCGATGATAGAGAAGATGTATTTGTTTAACATCTAAATAAAACTGAATATGTATGTTGATTTGAGTTACGATAATAATAAGATTGTTTGTGTTTTGATTTTCGGTGTTTTGAAAAAGGATAAAGAGGACTGTGATTAAATAGAAATACACAAAAATATTTATATTCACCACACAGGATAGGTTATGGTAGGGGATGGTCGAGCTAACCTTGGGAGACCCCATGTCTCCAAAGTGCTGCCTACATAGCCCATTGCACAAAGCAAGGAGGGGCCTCAGACCGATGTAGTTCTCCCTTAGGACCAGGGAAAGGTGAATTCAGGCAATTTGGGTATGGTTAGGCAATTTGTTGGTTGATAAGATTTTGATGTTGATAGGGTAATGTTGTTGGTGTTGGTAAGGTATGGGCGATGTTGATGTAGGTATAGGTAAAGCGAAAGTTAGCTTACCCAAATAGAAGGGAACCATGTTCTGATTAAGATCAACACACAATCCTAGATGCGAGGCAAAGAGGAAAGAGTGTCCCGTAGTTGAGAAGAGCTAAACAAACCACATATTAACATAGGATGAGCTTGAATCCCTAGGTACCTTGCATAGGCGAGAAGTCGATAGGTGAAAAGAGTTGTATAATCACAATATATCGGATATACGTCACATCCCTTGAGTTGAAACAAGTGGTGAGGTGAGGTGGATGATATAACTGAGGTACGCAGAACTTATTACAAAGTGAGTGCTCTGACGAAAGAGAACCTACCCTAAATAGACAAGTCCATGACTCAAAAGTCCTTTTGAATGAGGCTTTTCTTTTATTGAATGTAGACTGATCGATGCGGGAAGTCTACAGGGGATATTGATTGTATTATTCTTGAGGTCTTCACGGCCGATCAATGCGAGAAGCTTCTGATAAAGGCTGACTGTGTATAGCTGTCCTTCGAGGGAGCAGTCTATTTATAGTAGCAGATATGATTGTAATGCATAGCTGTCCTTCGGGGGAGCAGTCTATATATAATAGCAGCAATAGTTCGGCATATAGCTGTCCTTCGAGGGAGCAGTCTATATTTAATTTAAATGACTAGATGTTCATTTGGCATGAAGCATCTAGTTAGTAGGAAGTTTGACTCAAGAAAATCCCCTAAGAATACGGCTTATTTTAATACTTTGAAGTCATGGACTAGACTAAAAAGGGGAAGGCATCATCAAGGGGAGGTGAGGATCAAACTATGTGATCCTGATTGTTATTATGAAGTGTAGGAAACAGAGTGTATGTAGTGGTAAGTGAGCTCAAGGGACGAGCGGCAGGTAGATAAGAAGTGATATAATACTAATTTCAACAGTAGAATGGTCGAAGATGCAAGGCATTAAGGGGTTCAGCTCAGTTTACCATTGCTTAGCTAAACGATAAGTACCAGATCCATAGGTATGAGTGATTATATAAGGCCCAATCCAATTGGGAGCAAATTTTCCACGTTTGCTCTTTTCTAGTTTGGTTACATGTTGATTTTCTTTGAGAACAAGATCACCAACCTTAAAGGTACGCTCATGAAGTCGCTTATCATAAGCACGTTTAATGCGTTTTTGATAGATTTGAAGGTGATCAAGAGCCGTAAGACGGCGTCACAAGAAGCTCCAATTGGGCTAACCGCTCTTGGCGGAAATCATCGTTGGTGAGAATATCCTCAAGAGATATTCTAAGGGAGGGTATTTGTATTTCGAGAGGCAAAACAGCCTCTCTGCACCGTATACCAAAGAAAAGGTGTGGCATTAGTAGAGGTACGAATGCTAGTACGATAAGCCCAAAGGGCAAAGGGAATGTGATCGTGCCAATTTCTTCCGGATTCATTGACAACTTTCATGAGGATTTTGGTTAGTGTTTTATTAGAGGACTCGGCTTTGCCCATTGGCTTGTGGATAGTAAGGTGATGAGAAACTAAGTTTGATACCAAAGTTGTCACAAAGGTCTTGCAACAACTTGTTTTTGAAAGATTTTCCATTATCTCGTTATCGTGCGATGAGGAACACCAAAACGATGATAATGTGGTGGTTAATGAACTCGACAATTTTTTTTTTTTTTTGATTGAAATGAGTGGAATAGCCTCCACCCATTTTGTGTAATATTCGGTCATGTGAGTATCCAACGGTGACGCTGTGAAGAGGTTGGGTGAATCTCACCAATAAGGTCTAAACCCCATCAGAGAAGGGCCAAAGATCTCGAGCGATCCGGAGCGGGTGGCTAGGAGTATGTTGAAGGTTGGCATGTTGTCGACACATAACACAACGCTTAACATATTCGTAGAAGTAAATGTTATTGAGAGTAGCCAATAATAACCAAGGCGAAGGATTCGCTTGGCCACGGCAAGGCCGCTAAAATGTCCACCACAAATACCGCATGGACCTCGTTGGATGGTATGAGTGGCCTCCGCGCCGCTAGACAAAAAAGGAGGATACCATCAAAGCCACGTTTATAGAGGAGTCCCCCATGACAACATAACGCGAAACACTTTTAAGAAAAGCACGTTTGCTGCTACTAGTAAGGTCGTGGGAGGACAGAGATTGTAAGGTAGTCGTGGAATTGGTGGTACCTGTATCCCGTGAATTAGTGGACACAAGATTTATCATACAAACTACCGGGGTTGAATAGATGGGGCAAAAAGTTGTTGGACCATGACGAATAATTCGTAGAGTCAATATGCAAAGCGGAATTTATGAGGCTAAGCAAGCCATAGTATCCGCAAAATTTGTTAGTGGAGCGGGAATGGTTTGTAGAGAATAGTGGGTAAATAAAGCTAGAAGTGAATCCATGTAGTGTTTGTATTTTTGAAGTTCCTCATTTTTGCATTGGTAGACGCCCATAACTTGATTGACTACCAATTGAGAGTCGCCAAAAATGTTGATAGATTTGATACCTAAGTGTAACGCAACTTGAGACCTGAACAAGGGCCTCGTATTCTACTGTATTATTAGTGCAAGGGAAATCAAGTCGGAATGAAAGAGGCATAGGTTCAGCGTTGAGAGGAATAAGAACAACGCCGGCCTCCACCCGCGCTGGCATTTAGATCCATCAAGAAGAGGGTCATTGGGTACGACTCTCCGTGAGGGAAAGAGTAGCGATGAGTTCGTCGGAAATGTGAAATTGGTAAATTGTTCCCCTGTAAAGGAGCGTCCGCAAGTTGGTCTCGCGATGGTTTGTCCTTTGATTGATTTCTCGTGGATAAACTCAAGGTCGAGGTCGGCGAGAAGCATGAGCCATCTAGCAATGCGTTGGTTCGTATGAGGTTTGGCATACATGTAATGGATGGGGTCTCAGATTGGTGATGACGAAAGTCTTGTGATTTAGAAGGTAGTGTCGGAGTTTGGTGGCCACGAATGATAGGGCAAGGCACAATTTTTCTACATGTGTGTACCTAGTCTCATAGTCCACCAAAGTACGACTTATATAATAAACGGCTTGTTCGTGATTCTCGTGAGTCACGATGTGCAAGCATGGCTCCTACAAATGGTCGGTGGCGGAAAGGTAAAGGTAGAAAGGGCGGTTGTCTTGGGGTGGGATAAGCACGGGTGGCTCGCAAGAGATAAGATTTGAGAGCTTCAAGGCTTGGTGACATTCTTCGCCCATTGGAATGCAATATCCTTTTAAGGAGGTGATGGAAAGGTTGACACCGATCCGAGAGTCGGGAGATGAAACGCTCGATAGATCGAGCTTACCTTGTAAACTACGCAATTGTTTGAGATTTTGGGTGGGGGCATTTCTAGGATAGCTTTGACTTTAGATGGATCGACCTCAATGCCACGCAAAGAGACGATAAAGCCAAGAAGTTTTCCCGAAAGAACACCAAAGACACATTTCTTCGGTTGGCGATGTAATATTGTAACAAAGATCAAAAATAATGGTTAAAACATCGAGATGTTCACTACGATGTTTAGACTTGCCGAGAAGATCGTCGACATAGTCTTCAAGGATAGTGTGCATAATGTCATGAAAAATGTAGGTCATAGCCCGCTGATAGGTAGCACCAAAGATTCTTAAGGCCAAATGGCATGACACGATAATGTAAGGTTCCCACTGGAGTTATGAAGGCAGCTTTTGTGTTGATCGGCAGGGCAACCAAAATTTGGTCAGATCCTGAAAAGCCATCCATGAGAGAAAGCATTTCATGGCCCGCAGTGAGATCAACAAGTTGATCAATACTTGGGAGGGGGAAGTCATCCTTGGGGCAAGCGAGGTTAAGATCCCGGAAAACTAGGCATATCCGAAGTCCCCCTGTCGCTTTAGTGACAGGTACGATGTTAGAAATCCATTGAGGATAGTCAATAGGCAAGATGAAGGAAACAGAAGGAGTCGCTTGAGCTCCTCTTTGACCAAGAGAGCAATGCGTGGATGCATTTTTCTCAATTTCGTTTGACTGGTTTGGAATCGGGGTTTAGGGTGATGTTATGGACGGCGATAGTAGGATCAATTCCCCTGGCATGTCGGCCGTAAGACCATGCGAAAGCTTGGTTACGAGCACGGAGAAAGGTAGTAAAGGCGGCTTGTTCGATGTGTTAAGGATTGTCCAATCTTCACAATGTGAGGATCCTCCTCCGTGTGGATATTGATTTCTATGGTAGATTCTCAAAGATAGTTTGGGTTTCGATGGTAAGGCTCATTGAATATAAGAATCATCCGCGCCAAGGTAAGTGAGGATGGAGTCGCTATCCCGGCATTCAACAACATTAATCAAAGGCGAATCCTCTTCGATCATGTCCGGATACGTATGGGGAAGAGAAGATGGGTCCTCATTATCGCGTTGATAAGTGAGAGGACCTATGAAGATAGCATTTATGAAAAAAGTTAGGGGGATGGATTCAGTGTCTATAGATTCTCGTGGGTGATGATGGCAAAGTGGGTGATGATGGTTTGGTAGGGGCGACGCCTTCTTCTTCCAGATACAAATGACAGTAGAGGTGTCTCCCGTGTAGGTGTTTCGGAAAACCGAGACCACCGCGATCATTATGTTTACGGGTAGTCACGGAATGAGTGTATGTCGGCCTTGTTCGTAAAGGCCAAAACCAAAGCCTTCCACGCACAAAGTCAAGAAGGTGAGGGATGGAAACGACGATTTGTCAAGTATTGAAAATCGGATCGAAAGGAACCACACCAAGAGGAGGTTCAGGGTAATGGAGGATGCGCAACACCCCCATATGTTAGGTTAGTGCGGCAATAGGGTGGTCCGTAAGAGATTATCTCCCCACGCGACGGTCGTAGGTGGGATGTGCATGTAATTGTCCGTACTCCCGCGGGTAGGGAAAGAACTAACGTTATATAGGCGGTACTCCCCAAACAGAAGGCGCTCGAAAAACATCTACTAAGGGGCCGAGGTTGGAATGTTAGTCATGGGAAGGGAAGTGGTTTTTGCGATGGTGGTTTCATCAATCAAGGCGTAGGCGCGGGTTGGGGTGGATGGTTGAGGTACATTTGAGGAGGACGGTTGAGTTGAATGTATGGGTGTCTTGATTGGTATAAGCACATCGTTAGGGCGGTATAACATATCAGCAGGTTTTAAAGGGGGAGGGTCAGCTTTTACGGTGTAAGACTTCCCTCGTACTCAAATTTTATGCATCTATGTAATGTTGAGGAACGCATCCCATGGCTCGATCCAAGGACGACCCAAAGAATATATTATATCGAACTCTCCCTCAAGGACATAGAAGAGTTCGGGTAAAGTACGTGGTCCTACGCGAATGTTGAGGATCACGGTGCCTAAGGTAGAAGTAATAGCGCCATTGAATGACCGCAACATGATGGGGTTGGCACACATGCAACTAGAAGGGATGTTCATCCGTTGGAAGGCTTTCAAGAGATGATGTTTAGGCTAGCGCCCGTCAATCATAACCCGACGTACTCAATGTCCCTGACGTAAGCGGGAGATGAAAAGGGCAGGGTCGGGATCTTCTCGTACTAAAGTCGATAATTTCATCTTCGAGAAACCGATCGCAGCAGCCTTGTTGTACAGAGATGTAAGTGGTCAGGGCAAGGGGGTTGTTTGGTGAGAGAAGCAACGTGATTGGGTGTTAGAATGGAGGTAACAGTGTGGTTTCATTAGGTAAAACCTCTATCCTCAAGGATCTCAACGAGAGCTTGTCGATGAGATTCAGAAGTCCGAATGAGATCATACAAAGGTCATTTTTACTGGTGATTGGTGAAGCCGTTTAATCATATTTCGGTGGGCAATGCCATTAGAGACGGGATAGGCGGGTCCGCGAATGACCACTTTAGGTGGTGGTGCAATCGGGATGTTTGACGGAGAAAGAGATGCCGCAGGTGTGTTTTCTTTTGCTTTCCCATTGTTTTTCTGCCCTCGAGTAGCGACACTAATCATATTAATCTCGTAGACCTGAGATGAGGAAGATGGTGGGGATAACTCATGGTCTTCAAGAGGTGGGGTCAGTAATAATGATAGATCTTGGTGAGGCGGGACAGATGGTATAGAGAGGGAATGGAAACTAAAGGTCTCTCCTTCGTAAGTTGTCTTTCTTAATCTTTCTATCCGGGAGAGGTGACTCGCGAAGGATGGTTTTTAGAGCTTTGCATCCCTCCACATCATGTCCTCGTGTGCGTGTGATAGCGCAGATTTTAGACTCATCGTAATCCATAGGTCGGGGCTTAGACGGGTCATAAGGTCTAAGTGGAGGTAGGGAAATGGTCGCATTCTCCACCAACATAGCAAGGATTTTGGCGTAAGATCCTTTGAGTGGGTCAAAATCGGAAGAGGATGAGGGTATTGATTGTGTGGGTTTTGGTAATGTTTGGGCGTGGTTAGTTCGTATGGGTGGTGGTTTAGCCGAGGGGTGTTGATACATGGTTTTTACTAAACGTGATTTCTTCGGCGCAGGCTATGTTGATGATGAGGTCGCAGATGACGTGGTATCGTAGAAAACAACCACGGGGAAATAGGAGTAACTGAAAACAAATCTTTTGATGATGGTATTTGTTTAGGGTTGATAGGTGGACAGGATACGCGGAGTGACGGTGTTGCTATACCCTGGAATTTCTGTATAGGTGCGGAAGGCGTAAGTTGTTCTGAAGAAAACGCAGGAGGTATGATATATTGATGTAAGGTAGAGGGATGGGGTCCCAATATGGAAGGTAGGTATGACGATGATGGTTTTGATTGTGATAGGGGTAGGGATTGAGTTTGTCTCCTAGGCGGCGGAGCGGATTTATTTTTGGATAGATCGAGTCGCTTAGGCGGGTGCGTTAGACTGGGCATTGGTGAGGTCCCAAGCGTATGGGAAGATCTGGCTAAGTTGATAGAAGTGGACGGGGCATTTGGTAGAGGTGAGGGGGGTGAAGGCGAGAACAGGGGCATTTTAAGCTTCTGTAAGCACTTCGGGTATATGGTGGAGACATCAGGATCAGTCATTTGCATTTGAGTAGAAAAAGGGGTACTCAAACGCTTCCCATAGGGCCTCGTCTATCTTCCGTGGAATGACAGCCTGTGTGTATTTGTAATTTTGGTACTGGAAGAAAGGTGGGTTGTAATTCCACCATCATGCGGGTGTGACACAGAGGTAGATGAGGCAATCGTATCAATAGATGTTAAGAGGTCAACCGGTCGTTGAAAAGATTTAGGCGATGAGGGACTAATAGGTAGGAGGGCGTGTTCGAGGGGATCCGTCACGTTTAAAGAATGTGGTGATGTTAGTGTAAGAGATTTCTGCCTAAGGATGTCAAAAGGAGTGGCGAGCCTTCCTCTTGTGTAGCAAGAGTGGTAGAAGGGGACGTTTGGGAAATAGATAAATTAGATAGCATCCGCCACACCTCAGTAGGGATGTGGTGTAAGAAGACTCGTTGATGAGAAGAGAAGTCCGGCAGCTTAACTCTTCTATGGGTAAAGGAATGATTTCACTTTGGCTTGATGGTGGTGAAGGAGGTTCAAACTCCTGTGTTGGTGGAGAGGCTTGATTTAAAAAATTTCAATAGAGGCTTTTGGCTGAGAATCGAAGACTGCATGGATCTCATGAACACTCTCCTCGGCTAAGATATCTTGGTTCACGTTACTGTTGGACGAGTGATTCGGGAATGGCTTGTTGAAAATTTTCAGATTTCGGTTAGCAGGGGCGTTAGGATTATCGAGGGTTATATCCCCTGCGTCAACCATTTCCTGCACTATGTTTTTCAACATCTTGCAGTTTTCATGACTATGTCCTTTTACGCGGTGAAAGTTACAAAAGTCATTTTCTTTGTACTCAGAAGGTATTGCATGGGTGGAGTCAAACCCAGAGTGAGGTTTAACAGGGGCAAGGTGATAGCCCCACTTTGAGCAATTTCTCCAGGATGACGCCATAAGTTTCTCCCAAGGGAGTGTAATTGGTGGGCTCGGCTTTGTACTTATAAGTGGTTTTCATGGAGTATCGACGGTGTTTGAGATTTGACCATTACCGCGTGGACAGCTCCTTTTTGATTTAGAAGAAGTGACGCGTGAGGAGTGGTGGTGTTTGGCTTGTTGGTAGAATCAGAGTTCGAAATTGGGGTTTTTGTTACGCAACCGCAATTTCTCTTCTTCTAAGGCTCGACTTTCTAGCTTCCGAGCCATGGTAAAGGCCTCGTCGAATGTGCGGAAAGTTTGAATTTGGAGGGTAGGGGAGATGTGCTTAGCGCAGGCCCGCGTAAATAGTTCGATGAGTTCGGTTTGAGGCAAGGCATACGTAAGTTGGTTGATAAGGCCCCGCCATCGTCCAACGAAATCTGCGATAGATTCGTCTTCAAATTGTCGGATGGCATAGAGGTCGGTGATAGATACTTTCTTGGCAATGTTAATGGAGAAATGATCCAAGAAAGATTGGGCTAGTTGGTTAAAAGAGAAGATTGAGTGCTGGGTTAAAGCACTGTACCACTCCAAGGCAGGCCCTGATAAGGACATGGGAAAGGTGCGGAGTAACAAGGCATCATCATGGGCAATCAAATAACAAGCATGTCTAAATGATCGCAAGTGTTGTTGAGGATCCTCTTTACTGTTAAAACGAGTAAACTTTGGCAACTCCCATTGAGGAGGATATGAATGAAGGGGGACAGAAGGGTGAATGGGCTCCCGACAAACTTGCTCGTATGTCAAGGCGCTACGACTTCCTGAAACGGAAGCCTCCAGGTTTTGCATTTTGTCCATCATTTGTTTGATGAAATCAGGGTTGGATGAGGTGATGGTGCCACAGAATAGGGATGTCCCATATAAGGTGTTGAGGTTACTGGATACGTGTATGGGAATGAAAAGGTAGGCGGAGCTTGAGAAAGAAAGCTCGTGAATAGGTGGCGAGAGTAAGTCATGAATGGAGTGGTCTCGAAAGAGAGATGAGATAGGGGCAAATGGTGGTAACGATACGTGAGGTCCAAGGTTAACCAAAGGAAAGCTAATCGGGTCGTATGAACCTCTCGGGTCAGCTTGATTGGGAGACGGGCTAGTGATGCAGAAGTAAGGTATTGTTATCAGGAGGAGTGGGAGCTAAATGAGCAGCTATACTAATAGGCATGCCAATAAGGAGCTGACCATCAGGCGTACGGTCAGGGGTATGAGACAAATAGTATTGTACAGCGCTGGGATTAGCATCCAGAAATTTGGCAAAGTCCTTGTCTCCTACAGAATTTGGGGATCTCACCGGTGTCCGTAGGGTTCCCTATAGAATGTGAAGGGGGTGATTCAGGCAAAGACACAGAGCAGGCATGTGAAACCATGGCGGCGGCTTGCTTCCGAGTGATGACAACCATAGACCAGAACACACAGGAAAGTTTCAATCTATCAAGAACAAAAACAACCTCAGAATGGTGAATTTGGCAAGTTGTTGTTTTGTCAGGGGCTGATGAGGACAGTAACCGATATCGGTTTAGTAACCGGTGTCGGTCACAGAGCAAACGACGTCGGTCCCTTAACCGATGCCGGTGTCAAAAGTCTAGGATAAGAAGATATAAAAGGCTGCTAATTTGATTTTAGCAACGTTGAGTATGTTTATCAACTTATTGATCACAGAAGACAAAGTATGACAGAGAAAACAGGATTTGAAAACAAGCAAGAGGCACACACAAATCTAGAGACTAACCCTAGGGTTAATTTTAGTTATCATGGGCTTATGCCTTTAGACGTAAGATGATGTCAGAATCCTAAACAACAAGACCTAGGGGAAATGTCAAGTTTGTTTTGGCTTATAAGGTTACCTCAATCGGGCGGAGGAATACCGCGAAAAGGGGGATGTTTGAGTCATTGTGTTAATTGTGAAGTGATTCGGTATGTGTTGTGCAAAGAAACTAAGGTTAATTTCCTCACAATACCGTGGATATCACCCCCACGTGTACGACTTCGTTACTTAATCTATGTTCACTAGAATTGAGAACAACAAGCAGAATGCAATGCACGTGTTTTAAACCCAAATCGAAAATTATATTCGATGAAGCAAGAGAGATGACTTTCACTAATGCGAAACCAGAAAGCAAGACAAATTCTTTACTAAATATATAACAAAAACAAAGAACAAAGAAATATGCTTCCTAAAATGAAAATAAGCAAGAGAAAGAAACCCAAAATGGGTCCCACCGGCGTGCCAAAAATGTTTCGCTTCTAATGTTTCTTTCTCGGGAATAGAGTTGCTTTCTATCCTTTCATTCCTTTTAGAAACAGATGAGGTTAGGGTTAGGAGGAATACCCGCTGAATGTCGAGATGGTGTGCGCGCATCGTAGAGAAAGATCAGCCGATCATGGAGAACTCCTTTTGTCTTGGAAGGACTACCCGCAAATAAGAACACAAGACCACAAGATTTTGATTAAACAATAAATGAGGAAACCGCCTTGGGCCTGTGAAATATAAAACTTCCTTCAAGGTGGTCAGCCTCTCGCTAATATGAATTAACACAAAAGACTGCAAAATATCAATTAAATTATTTTGTTAAACCGGGTAGGGGAAAGGCTGGTTTTCTGATTTTGATCGTGAGGAACCGATGGTGGTTATTGATGACCGATGCTTGGTTAATGATCGATAACCGATACCGGTGGGTTATAGGATCTTCTTGATACAGATGGTGTTTGTAATAGCTGGCTTTTTTGGATGGTATTAGGAAATGGGATGATTAGGAGTGAAAGAATGACAGTTAGATGCAATGGCACGTTGGGTAGTGGATTCAGAAACGGATTTAGGAGGACTGAGATTCAAGAAACATAAGAAATGTTATGACAAAAGGACATGTAAGATCTGACTTACTGGTTTTGACCGAGATGCAAGTTGATCTCCTTGGTTGCAAACACTTCTGGTTTCTTTACTCGTCTCTGCTCTGTCAAGTGAAGATCTGGACTCTGTTCCTCGCTCGCAATGCTCTCTCGCTGATCCAGAAATCCTTTGACTGATCTCTAAAATGAAATTCCGATCCGTTGTTTTGGTTTGGGGAGCCCATTTACAGGGAACCGATGGCGGTTGCGTAACCGACGGCGGTCGAGTAGGAACCGGCATCGGTAAGGAAAAAGTAGGCTATTTTTAGTAAAATAGCCCACCTTCCCTGCTTTTCTCCCGAGAGATCACCATGGATTGGTCAAGTGGCTAGAAGGTCGGCTTTGGGTGCGAGTAAGGAGGCATTAGTTATGGATGTGAGTCTAGACCAAGTCATGGGTCTTAATTAGGTTAGTTTAGGGTTAGGGCTAGGTCATGATGAGGTGGCAAAGTGAGGTGGCGGGTAAGGTGATGTGGATTTATCAATTACAAGGTGATTAATAAATAATTGTGTAAAGTTTAGGTAATGAGGTTAGGTTGCGAAATGGGATGCGGGTCACAAGGGGTCGTGAGACACGAATTTGAAAAAAAAGGCCGATTAGCGGCAAAGAGAACTCACTAATGATATAAAAGGATAAGTCCACCTAAGTATGATGGCACCACATTAGGAGATGGAGCCGAGAACGGCTCAAGAAATGGAGAAGTACTTTGCAATAAGGAACTTCTCGGGAAACCAAAGCTATTTGGGGAGCCTATCAGCTTTCTCACGAAGTGTCTTCGTGGTGGGATAGCCGAAAAGTCTGAGCTAAACATTGATGAGACCAATATTACTTGGGATCAATTTAAAGGCTATTTTAGGCAATGGTGGCTGCCAAACTTTTCTATGATCGAAAATGACGAGAATTCTAGAACTTAGCTCAAGGAAGCTAACAGTAATCAATACTAGGAGTGGTTTACAAAACTCCTCAAGTATGTACCACAAAGATATCAAACCTGACGAAAAGTTCAGATACGGAAATTCATCATGGGATTGAATCCGGTGATAGGGGAGAGGTCGATGTTCACGGTCCCAACCACTATGGAAGGAGTTGTTGAAAAGGCCATAAGGCAAGAACATAAATTAAAGGCTATTTCTCGCTCATAAGGAGGAAGTGCGGAAGAAGACCGCAAACCCTTCTTCAACCTTTCTTGCACCTTAGAAAAGGACCATGGAAAAAGTTTGGAAACAAGAGTAAGTTTCCAGGAGATAACAATAAGAAAGCAGCAGTAAATAAGCCTGCTGGAAATGTAAGGGATAATTTTGTTAAAAATTATAACAATGGGCAGAAGCCCTATGGAGGACAGCGTGACAATTTCAAGGCTGGAGGTAATGCTGAGCCTAAGAAGGGACCTGTAGGAGGCTGCTACACTTGTGGTAAAGATCATTACGCAAATCAATGTCCTTTGAAGAAGGATGATCGTAATCAGCAGCATAAGATACATGCTGCAGTAGCAGACAAGCAAGCTGAAAAGCAAGCAACACCTATAGAAGTTCCGGGTAAGTTATTCGGCATACCTGTCACTATTCTTTTTGATACAGGAGCTACTGAATGTTTTATTTCTAATAAACTTGCTTCTAAACTTAAAAGAAAAGCTGGGAAAATGGATAAATCTTGGACTGTAGAGTATGGTAATAATTCTGTTCATACAGTGAGTATGTGTCTCTTTGGAGCAGTCCTTGATTTACCTAATTTCTCCACGGAAGTTGATCTCTATGTTACACCTTTGGGATCGTATGACATTATTATTGGTGTCAATTGGTTAGCTGACCATAAAGCAAAGGTAGATTGCTATGAAAAGAACATAAAATGTTTAGATGATCAGCTGGAATCAGCAGAGATTCAAGGTGTGAAACGGAAATTTCAGTTAGAAAACTTCACAATTATGCACTTAAAAAGGCTAAGAATAAAGGATGTACTCTTTATGCAGTAAAGATATCTGAGTCTTCAGAAGAAGATGGTGATTACATGAAGCAAATTCCACTGCTACAAGGTTTCAGGGATGTTTTTCCTGAGGAATTACCAGGGTTACCACCCAAGAGAGAATTTGACTTCACCATTGAAATCAAACCAGGAACTGAACCTATTTCCAAGGCGCCTTATAGGATGACTACTACTGAGTTAGTCGAGCTTAAGGCACGCTTACATGAGCTGAATTATGCCCTCATGATTTGGAACTTGCTGCCATTGTTCATGCGCTTCAAGTCCTGGAGACACTATTTACTTGGGAAACCTTTTGAGTTGAAAATCCCGATCACTTGGGACTGAAATATATTTTTACTCAGCCCAATCTGAATGCCAGACAAAGAAGGTGGTTAGAATTTTTATCACAATATGACTTTGATATCAGCTATATCAAAGGGAAGGAGAATAGAGTAGCTGATGCTCTAAGTCGTAGGAGGCACATTTCTGCTCTTATAACATTGAGAACTCAGTTTAAAGACGAGGTAAAAGTGCCTCGTAATCGATGCATATTTTCAGCAAGTAAAAGCAGCGCTTGCTGCAGAACCTAAAGATAAAAGGTATGAAGGTTTTCATTTTGATAATGAAGGAATCTTGCGTTATGAAAATAGGGTATATGTACCTGTGCTGAATGATTTGAGAAAGAAGTTGTTAGTTGAATTTCATAATTCACCTTTCTCTGACACCCGGTGTATACAAAAATGCTAGCTGATTTGAAACAACAATACTTACGGAAAGGTATGAAAAAGGATGTGATAAATTTTGTGACTCATTTCTGGAATGTCGGCGGGTGAAGGTAGAGCATATGCACCCTCTTGGGATCACAGTTATATCCTCATAGCATACCGCAAAGTACAAATGGTAATTAATAACCATGGATTTTGTACAAGGACTACCTATGTCCAGGAATAAGCATGATGTTATCCTCGGTAGTTGTGGATAAACCGACTAAGGTAGCTCATTTCATCGCTGGAAATCTAAAGGATGATTCACCAAAGTCTTTGCCAAGAGGTTCGTACACGAAATTTTCAGATTGCATGGTGTACCAGAATTGATTATATCTGACAGGGATCCTAGAATGACGTCAAGGTTTTGGCAAACGCTTAACGCAGCCCTAGGAACTAAACTAAACTTCAGTTCTGCATATCATCCAGAAACGGATGGGCAAACTGAGAGGGTAAATCAAGTGTTGGAGGACATGTTGCGAATGTATTGCATGGATCAACAGTATAAATGGGAAGAATATCTTCCATTAGTTGAGTTCGCATACAACAACACTTATCACTCATCTCTTAAGATGGCACCATTTGAAGCACTTTATGGAAGAAAGTGCAGAACCCCTGTTAGTTGGGACAGTGTTGAGGATAGAGTGGTAATTGGACCAGAGATTCTCACAGAGATGGAACAGCAAGTTAAGCTGATTCGTGAACGATTAAAGGAAGCAGCGGATAGACAGAAGAGCTATGCTGACCTTAAGCGGGTTGATAGAAAGTTTGAGCTTGGTGATAAGGTTTTCCTGCGTGTTAAACCCAGAAAGAGTTCTATAACTTTTGGCAAGGCTGCCAAGTTGTCACCACGATTTGTGGGACCTTTCGAAATTGTCGAAATAATCAATCCTGTAGCTTATCGTTTAGCATTGCCACCTACTTTATCTCGCATGCATGATGTTTTCCATATTTCTTTACTTAAGAAATACATTTCAGATCTGTCACATGTTTTAAATTGGAATTCCTTGCAGGTCCAAGACCCAGGAATAATCGTGGTTAAACCCACACGAGTGCTGGAAACTCACCAATTGCATTTAAGAAATCGTGATATACAGCAATGTAAGGTCCAGTGGGACCAGTTTAGCGAAGAAAGTGCAACTTGGGAAAATCTGGAAGAGATGAAAATTGCTTTTCCTTCTCTTTTTGCAACAGAATGAAAACTGTTGACAAAGATATACTTTTATGAACTGATTGTTTTTAAGTATTTATGAAAGCCAGATTAAGGCAGACTTTATTCAGGTTGAATAAATGTGTTGTGACATTGATTTCTGAAACTATTTAATATGGAAGTAGTCACATTGTTTGTGTACTAATAAATTGATTGACCTGAAGGTTAATTTAATATGTAATTCATCGGGACGATGAATCTTTTTAGGAGGGAAGCATGTAACACCCTGAACTGTTGTTACTTTCTCCTAAGCATACAAGTGTTGATATGTGATTTCTTGTAAAAGGATGTGTTCCTCGATTCAGAAATCATGCTTGATATGTACTGAATTTCTTGCAGATTGCAGATCTTGACTGAGTCAGAATATGATTAGACTCTTTTATTTATTTCATTTTGTGTCTGAATATTAATCTGATCACGGAATGAATTATAGAGATATTCATCTATAATATCTAGACTTGGATCAGTGGAATTGATCCAAGTAATGCTTTAAATCTGTTTGTGATAAATTAGATCACAGACCTTGAACAGTTCACAAGGTATGGAAGCATTTATTAAGCTGGTCAGGAGTATGACTCAGGCTGATCTTGAGAAATGAATTGGTTCCCGATATGGAGGTATATCTGGAAGGTCTCGGACGTGGACCAAGTAATAATTCTGTCATGTATATTCCTGTAGCCTAACGGCTGTATAGGAGTAAATCCTGTTCGGAGATGCATGATTTTAGGTCTTTTCTTGGCATATAAAATGTTATACCTAACTGGAATTATTAATGGTTAGTAACCTAAAAACTAAAACCTAACCTAGGGGTTAGATTATTGTTAAGCTAACCTAGACCTAGGCTATGTGTTAATATCCTAAGTTAGTATCTATGTGTAAATTGGTTAGTATGGGTATTACCCTAAATTCTAACCTAAGATACTAACCTAACTATTGAGGAGGATGTAAAGGGGCCTATGGAGGGGTGCGAACCATGGGCGGCGTTTTCTATGGCAATTAATGCTGGGGATAAGGATGAGGGACAGGTCATGGCGGAGGCTTAAGCGGCGGCTAACCTGTGCAGACGTGGCAATTTGCTAAGTTTGGAAATGAGCATGAGTTGTAGTTGGGTGCCGCCACCTCGGCGGTCGGTGGAAGTTGAGTTTAAGCGGGAAAGTTGGTTTAATGACATTCAATGTTCTAGGGAGACGAGCTCGGAACTCGCGAGAAGGCATGCAAACGGGAAGTTGAAGGTTTGTTTGGTTTGTCGCGATTTTCGGTCTTCTCTCTCTCTCTCCCTGCTTGTTTACTGGTTCTTCGCACCAGTTCTCCTTGAGTTGCATGGAAAGAATGAATTTCTCTGGATCTTTTCTCTGTCTTGGAAGATATATATGTGATGGAGACAGCAAAATTTTGTTGGTCGCTTTATCTTGGAAAAGAAAAGGAAGTTTGAGCTCTTCTAGTGGTCTGCTTCGGAAATTTGATCAAAAATACAGGCATGTTAGGCCCTAACCTTTAAATATCTTGCTGTCTTTCAAGTGATTTCATTAGAACAACTCTGTTCAAATGTTTTGAGAAAATAAAGGATTTTCTATGGAGATCTTGTTTAAATTTTGGTACTGTATCTCTTCTGGTTCGATTTTTCAATTTCCTCTAGATGGGTGTTTGTTAAAATCGAATTGTGGCTCTATTCCTTTGTGTATTCTTTCTGGTTTAAATATATGAGATATTTATATGTAAAGAGCATGAATGCTCGGCCTGTTTGGCGTGAGCCCAAAGAATATACTTGTGTTGAGAATAGACCACTGTATGTTGTTGATTTGTGGTCGCTGTTTCTTGCTGTGGAAACTGTATGGAATGATTTTGATGGATACTGTAAGATTGATCAGTATTATTGCTTCTTTGGGAACTCTGTCGTGGTTTTTGTTGACAGTGTATAATGATACTTTTTGGGTTTTAATTTGTCTTCTAATTTTTGCTAGGATCAGGTAACTGTTGTGTTACCGTAGTCTATACGACCTAGCGGAAGTTGTTTTCCTTGTTATTGTGGTAACGGGATTACTTGTTGACTGTGTATAATATAGATACATCTGTACTTTATTTTATCGACTCAGTGGAGTCCATGATTGAATCGTATATTGCTATCTATTGCTGAGAATGTAGATTCATCCATAAGTTTTGTGAATTGATTTTCGTGGAAGCCTGGTAAGAAGAAACAGGTCTTTTGATCACCGTTATTTGAATGAATAAAGGATATAGACTTCCTAGGTATGCATTTGCATTTCTTTGTGTAAACTGTTCGAAAGTTTCGAAGCGGCTCAGTTGATTTCTTTTCTTTGAAAGGGGTATTCGATTTGCTTACACTTGTTTTATTCTGAATGTTTGCCATAGTTGGCATAGAAGGATTCATCACCTAATTTCATATTACGCTGTTGTAGGGTTCAGCGGTTATGGGTATAAACCCGTTAACAGTATACAGCGTGTGCATATATATGTATATATTTACAATCGTTGTAATCTGAACGACTATGAGGAGTCGATTGTATGATTTATATTTGAATCTTATTCAAGTTGAATATATTAAATAGTTGGTGATTGTTGAACCTGCGACTTGAAGGAATAACACGTAATAGACCTCTGTTATTTTCGGGAATTACTCTTGTGTTGCATGGGTTTTGTGGTACAGAATCTTAGGTGAACATTTACGTCTTCGACCTGTACAAATTTGTGTAAAAATATTGGCAGAGTTCATGGGTTCTTGGTGAAATCAGAGATTAATTTGTTTGTCTGATTCTTGTTATGCTTCGTTGATGAATATCAGTATGAATTCATATGCATTTGCTTGAATTGTTACCTCCGTTTGAATCATTTGGAATTCTGGAAAGGTAGCTGGTACTTCTGTCTCTTTCTGAACTTGACATTGGACACTGTCTTTGTCACTATTTGAGATCCTTGAGTATGGATGACTGTTTCGTGTTCTGACCTTGTTTGGGTAAGTCGCGAATACCACACTAAGACTTGCATGCGCCAAGGTAAGGATCGATTGGTTGTATTCCTTCTTTTACTTCAGTCCGATTTTGACTGAGCAAGAATAAGTATGCTATGTTCTTTTCCATTTAATCAGTCCGATTTGACTGAGCATGATTTGGAAATACTGTGTGGTCAACATAGCATAGTCTCTAGGAAACCTCAAATTGCTTGATGCAATAAGGTTGTTTATAGCGATACGCTTGTAGTTTCTTGTTTTCAACTTGTGTCAAAGCCTTACTGTGTAAAAGGAACTAGCATTGGGCTTAGGGTTGATACATGAATTGTTGATGTGTTAGTTGCTGTACAGGAGTTTTTTGTGTTTCTATTTCTTGATTTAGAACAGCGATCTTGCTTGCGGCTTGTCTAACTTGTTCATTTATATACTGGATAAATGTTTTCATAGGAGAAGACGGTACAGTGATGAATTTATGTGAAAGGAAGTATGAATGGATTGGTTCTTTCTCTTTTATTTAATCTTTGTTGATATTTGTCTAACAGTGGGAAATTGTTTTGTAACATATTGGTGGAATCCCGAATTGTTATGTTATTTCTTTTTTTGGAAGAATGAAACAATCTGACCAATGTTGTGATTTTGGATTCAATGATTGTTTGTGTACATTCGTTCCTTGTTTCTTAATATTTGATGAAATATTAGAAAGTGATTAAGACTATTTTGTAACAATGATAGAGTTACATATTTGTAATCATTTTGTATTACAAGGGCATAGTCTGATTATGTTTACTTATGTGAATATCTGATCTCATTTAAACAGGGTGTTTAATGAAAACAATTGATGGATTGCAATTGTTTTAAAAGTTAGTGCTTATCATGCTCAGTTCATTGAACTGACTCATGTTGACTATTTTTGCAGATGGTTACCGTAAGAGGTAAAAGCAATGCAGATCCGACAAGCTGATCAGATTGTTTATTTGATTTATAATGAATTACAGCTTGATTTTATAGATGTACTATATGAGAAAAGATGTTTCTTTTCCGTTAGCATTATATCAAGTATGCTGTTGCATAAAATGTAATTGTATAGTTTTGAAAGGAATGGAAATAAGTGTTTGATACTTATGTGTTGTATTCTATTTCTGAAAGTTGACCTTCTTCGGTTTATGTAACGAAGGGGCATTGTTATCATTGTATAATATGGATGCTTTTGTGATTGACAATGAAAGCTTGCAAGAAAATGAGATTGAATTCTTATGAGTGTTTAGTAGTTCTAATTTGTTCTAGCAAAAGCAATATTGGATTTAAATAATTGTCTTTCTAGAAGATAGGTTAAAAATGAGCCTAAAAGAGAACGCTAAACAAGCTGGATTAAATTACTAATCCCTAGTCCTAAGTATGACAGGACAATATTAAATTGGATTCTTAATCATTTATATCTTTATACTAAAAAGTATGATATAAATTCAGTTAAGAGAACTGATATACAATCAAATGGAGTTCAGACGGCAATCTCTAGCAAAGGTTATGAGATATTGTCCCATTCTGTTGTTTTAGAATCAGGTGTATTCTAATGACTCCTTGATGAGAACTGACCGTAATACCTCTACCATGTAATGGGTTTTATAGAGGAGGGTCGTCTTAAGATGAAGAATCCAGGGATTTGGAAAGGCTAACCTTAGGGAAAAGTCTTTAAAAGTAATTTAAACTCAAGTGCGTAACGCTTGTTACTGAGTAGATCTTTTCGAGGCGGATTTAAAGGTTGACGACATAAGTCAACTGCAGAGTTGTACCTCCGAGAAGATTAGGATCTTCTTGAAGTTACAATAATGCAGATGACTTATGGTGACACCCTTTGCATTGATCGCTAAGATTTACACTTGATTTCACACGAGTTACCCTGGGACCGATTAAGAACGTGGTCATGTTATAAGGCTGCCTAGGAGATTCGGGGTATCATGACACACTGGTTGAACTGCAAGGTTGAACCAGTATGTCATCATATCCCTAATCCTCGTGGGCATCCATATAACATTATCACCTTGTTAATCTACCTCCGAGTGATTCAGTTGTGAAAGGAAGGACTGACAGTAGTCAGTATAAGACATTCTATATAACATATGAATGGGGTGAAGGACGTATTCCAGATTGACGAGTATGCCATTAAGGAATACGAGACATGAACAGTATGTTTCAAATCTTTGGCCAAAGTATCGCAAGCTGCTGATTGCGTTGTCCTAATTCACCTAGTCTAAGGGATGAGATGCCGATGAATAATAGTAACAATTATTCAGTTAGATTCCTTGGACAGAGCATTCTGAATCCCAGATTAGGGAAGAGAACCGCAAGAGTAATGTGTTAAATAAAAACACCGACTCTTATTACTCATGAATAGATCGGTAGATTACCGAGTCATGGAATGAATAGATCGGAGGTACTCCGAGTCATTACAGCTGCATATGGTTGTCTGTTATATGAATGGTTATTGAATTGTGAGTTCTAAATTATGTATTTAGAACCAGTATGTAATTATCAAAAAAAAAAATTGACTTGTTCTAAAGTATAAAATGAGGATGTTACACATCATTCTAGTTTTGGAAAGTATCACTCTTCTCGGACTTTGGGGATCAATTACCATATCCTAGTGCTTGAACATTTTAGGTGTATGGGAACCTACTCTTACCAAGACTAGTTGGTGAATAACCTTATGTTTTTTATGTGTCCTTTCAAACCTTTTTAAATCTTGCGTTGTTCTTCTTTCATCCTCATGTGGCTTAGATTGAATATGGGCACTTGTAATGGCTCCAATCATTAATTTTTCAGCATTATATTGCTTTGGCAAAACACTTGGACGCACCACGTGTGATGCCAAGCCTTTCCCATTTTCCTGAATTGGCACTGAAAAAGTAATGGGGCCATTTTCCATAGAATTTAAAAGCATCTTTTTAGTCTTTTGCATGAGAATTGACATAGAAGTGCCGGTTCTACTAGTGGCTGATGTCCACTCATCAATGAATTTAGGAGTACTCCTTTTTGATGGAAATTGAGGGAAATTTCCTCCTAGTCAATCCATTCTATCTGTGTCCTCCCTTAGGGGTGGAATATCCTCACTTAGGTGTCCTAAAATTCTGAAGTTGTTTAGAAATTTTGTATTTTGGATTAAAAGATCTATGTTCTTTTGGGAAAAATATTTTATGAGTCCTCCTCTTTACATTAGCTATTCTTAAATAAGGATCATTAGATTCCACCACATTCCATTTTGGAGGAGATATAGGATGATCCCCTACCTTCTTATCATTATAGAATCTACTCACTATTTGTGGATCATCCACAATCCTCTGGGATAACGTAATTTTTATTCTATTATCTATGACAAATTCATTCTGGAAAAATCCTTTAATCTGAATTCTTCCTCATCCCTACAGTTCATCCAATGAATCCTCGAAATGGGGATCATGCTCAAATTTATTTACAATGTTGTTAAGAACCCATCTAATGTCATAATTAGGCCTTTCCTCAAAACTTCTCCATGTCAAATTTCTTCATATCATTTCCAATCAATCTAGCCTTTATGATGGAAGGGCATGAATACCTTCCAATTTTAATTGGGAATTTGATATTTTTAATGACTTCCAGAAATAAACTTGTGTACAAGCGTCAATGGCCTTTCCAACTCACATAAAACTAGTTTATTATCAACATATCTGGGCAACTTACAAGGCCTATTTTCAAAGAAACTAACTCTTATGTATGTAAACTTTTTATATTGAATAAAGTAGCACCCATACTCCAAAATTACATGTCTGGACCTATTCAAAAATTTGTATTTTCCCCATGCTAGTCTAAAAAGGAAAATGATTGGTTTGAATAAGGCATCATTAACCAACCTTATGTTTCCACTCTAGTTAACCAGTTGTAACTGAGGAAAATTCTTGTGCATTTGACATTTCTTGAAGTCAACACGTGGTGACAAACCTGGGAAACATTTGTGCCTTGCAACATTATAAATGAGATATGTCATCATATAAAATTCAAGGTATGCAGTATCACCCATCTCAATTTTTACTGCTAGAGTTACCATGTGGCCATGTAGTGCTTCTGCAATAAAGTTGGCCCAGAAAATACTCCCTTTTCTCTCCAGAATAATCCATATGTATGTAGTCATCCATTATTTGAATTCATTTGTGGTTTCTAAACCTGCCATTTGACTTAGCAACACAATGACATCTTCAACCTCCTCAACAAATTGTGCCCTAACCATCTTTTTAGGGATTCTAGTCATTGTCTTCTTCATAATAAGCCATTTTGTATTTATCATCTTGACATAGTCCTTCTTCTTTGTTTCATAATCTTGCAGAGATAATTTGATGGAAATGGTGATTGGGTTGGTGATTACAGGAAACTTTAGCATTATTCTAATGGTTGCAGGCGTCAAAGTCAAAACTACATCCCCACTCCCATCTAATACTTCCCTCTTTTCAGGATCATAATTCATAGCACAATGCCATACCAATTCTAGGAAATGAATTACTGGGGATAAAACCTGCTAAAGCAATACAAATGTCTTGAATTGCCTTAAGGGATTCACTCTTATGGGGACTATTAAGCCTCTGAAGAAAATCATCTAGATCAGCACACATCAAATCTATGTTTGTAATCTTGTCCAAATCACTAGTGGTCCTAGAAGCAATAAAAAACAAAGATGGAATAGTTTTAATTATTCAAAGACCCTAACTTTCTATTAAACCAACTTGCCACTAAAAGATAAATACATGAGTTTTGAAGCTCTTACTAGTAAATACATGAGTGCCTAAGAAATTTAAACCCAAATCAACAACTTATTAAGTCCTCAGGTTATCAATTTTATCTCCACAACTAATGACACGATAATTCCTTACTGCTATCACAAAGGTAGCAACAAGAATCAAGCCAATTGGTAAATAAATAAGAAAGCATTCACAAGATTTAAAACATCCTTGATTTGCGTAGAAACATTAATGGCAATAGAAATAAATGTAATGTATCATGACCATTCAATCCATCATTTGTAATTTTAAAAATGAACCATCCACGTGGAATAAAGCTTTTCGCTATCACGGGTTCGGGGACACCTTTTGTAATTTTGTAGCATTAGAGAATTTACACATTTTTGGAAAACTTGACCTGCCCATCCACCTTTTGGTTTTCAATACTGGCTCGACACATGGTCGCACTTGAGTGATAGCGGGGCTGCAACACTTTTTTACAATTTTATCTCACTTCCTTTTCAAACCAAAAATGCTTGAGTTTCCTGGCAACCCGCATCTCCACCTTTTGCATCTAAGTATCCACGTGTCTTTTGTGGGGTTTAGGAAATTTTTACACTTTTAATCCTTTCTTCATAAATTTTCAAAGCTACAAATATGTGTCACCTCCCCACATCCACTCCAATTGTGACACATGTACACTCCTTGACACCAATTGAGAAATTACTTACATTACCTTTTGATTGCGCGAATATTCGTATAAAATTTATGAGGTGATGGGGTTGATTTTGTACTTTGTGAATGTGAGAGAAAATTACGAGTTTACAAATCTGACCCACCACACCGCAATCAATTGGAAATTCCACGTATCAAGGTAGGTAACGAGAGAGAAAATGCAAATAAAAGACAAGACCCAGAAGAAGTTTACAAGTGATCCCTCAAACTTCAGAACTTAAAACACAAGAGCTTCCCCATAAGAAACTACTAGATAATGCACATTCAAACATGATCCTTGACCAAAAAGAGGAAAGACTAAACCATACATAGAAAAACCACAAATTTGAATCACACCTCAATAGGGAAAGAAAAAAATATAGTAGAAAATGATTAAAATATTAACCAAATAAGGGTGAGATTAATTCAAGCACCATCAATATCAATTCAAACCAACAATCTATACCATAACCACCGTCATATATCCTTCATCTAGGGTTTCACATCTTATTGATCCAAACTACCAACCTGTCATTCAACAAATAAATCCATATCATCCTGTAAGTCAACTTGAAACATCGGAGGTTGTGTCTTCAATTCCTATTCTTAGTCTCTATATGGTTTCCTCTCAAGATAAAACTTCACAACAACATACATACTCACCTTATCTGTACCAACACCTCTGAGTCTTATACTAGCCTAACACCTCTGCAAAACAATACTATTGCTTCATTCTCTACTCTTCCAACATCCTTATTCCAACATCCTTAGTTACCTAGAAACTTCTAATAAGTTCCTACTCAAGCATTCAACTCTATTTTTCCTCGGTTAGTATCCCAACTAGTTATTAGTATTTAGAATATTACCATGTCCATTCTAGAATCTATCCCCTTGATCAATTCTAGTAATACCTCCCTATCCACAACCACTCACCCTATTTCACAATACATACCACAACCATCGCAACCATCAATCTAACATCCCATACCATAATATAATCCTTACTCGAAGCATTTCAAAATATTCAAGAACCATCTTATTTTTCCTCGCATTTCATCCTAGCCCATCCTCAACAACCAAATTCCTTATTCACAACCATTTAATACTATACCTACCCAACATTCTTACCAATATATACAACCTTCACAACCCTTAACTTCTTTAACAATTACATTTCTCAACAAAATATCCCCATGCATCGCTCATGACAATACCCCTTCACAATAGAGCATTACTTCCTAATAATACCTCCCACACCAAAATATCCCGCAACACACTATCCCTTCATAACAAAGCATTCCTTCTTGATAGTATGTTCTTGCTCCTAAACTACCTGCCCAATCAAAACATTCCTCGAGAATGTTTCACTTTAATAAAACATTCCACTCACTTATAACATCCCAAAATAAAGTATCCTGTGTGACGATAAAATATACTTGTAATAAAATTTTCCTTATCACCAAAATGTTCCTCAATAGAATATTCTCTTGACCAATAGAATATGCCTCAACAAGATATATCCACAGATATACTCATAACCTAGCAATCTATTACAAGATAAGGGCCTGGATCACCATGCAGGAGTCCACTGCATTTCATCCTAGCCCATCCTCATATAGAAACAAACACAAATTGACCCCATTCAAGATCTCATGAATTGTATATCTAGTCTAGACAAATAAAACAACATTACGCCCACGTTTTCATTCAATCCATCAAAATGTTTCTCTCATACGATAAAATTCCAATGGTACAAACCTATTCACCCCTTAGTCCCATACAAAGCATACCCTCATCATTAAGAAATCCAGTTTTGTGGCGAAGCTTCCAAAATTTATTAAATTATTTAGTAAGGAATATCCCCAACAACATATTCATTCTTTTTTCACCACGCTTTTCTTCCCCGTTATCTAATAGCTCATGATCAATACCTCATGTTGAGGACTTTTCCATGTCTCTCGACGGTCTTGTGTTGGAATGTCCCGCTTGTCCCCGGCGACCCTCTCAAAGATTAGTACAACTAACATTCCATAATATTCCATTTTCTCCTTACTCTCTTCCTCTTGCACAGTTAGAAAAATCACACAATTTTTCTTAATAACATTTTTATCTTGGGGGTGATAAACAATAAAACATAACCACAAAGTCACTATTAATGACCTTTATGCTATTAAACAATTTGAGGATGAATCCATTTCTGATTTTGTTTCCCACTGGAGGGGTACAATTAATTAATTATCCTTTTCATTACCACAAGATAAATTGATTGAATTTTTTTGTTGATATTACACCAAACATATTTCATCAACATTACAAATTCAATCATTCCATACCTTTGAAAATGATTTTACCATGTCCCGTAAGTTGTAACTATGAGCTCTAGAAGATTGTCAACGTAAGCTTCATCCTAAGAAGCCATGAACTGAGTTTCCATCTAAGTCATCCTCTAGTACATAAAAATCCAAATCAGCTGCTAATGCCATAGTAGTCACATTCACTCTTAAGTAAAATCCCACTACCAAACATTCTCGTCTAAAACATTATTACACACCAAATAAAGAGACTTATGGAGTGGTATTTAATAAGTTACTTGCTATAAATATGATAACTCTCCCACCAATTCGACCTATCGATACATCTGTATCCAAGCCATCTTGGTATCGAGATAATGACTATTGAAAATACCATAGGGTCAAAGGACATGATATTGAAAGGTGTTATACATTTCGCAACGTTCTTCAAGACTTGATTGTCAAGGGTGAACTTCACTTGGATAATAAAAATGCACCCCAAATCAAAACCTTGACATATTTAAACAACCCTTTCCAAATCATCCCCCATCCACTGATCAACCACAAACAAATATTGTTCATGCTCACCACACCATTAACACCATTACTAAAACATTACCCATTCTTAAACCAACATATACATCTACTAAACCAACATCCACACTTATTGACCAACATCCACACCTATTGAACTAACATCCACATCCACACAATCAACAATAATACCCACATAAACTAAATCAGTACCTCTTTGAATCCATATTTGCTATCAACATTACTAAAACTATCTTTCCATCCTCGTCACGGGTTATTAATGAATCTATCTCCCCCCAATGATATCCTCTAGTATAGTTACACCCACAACTACACCTTCATTTACAAATATAATTATGATACCTCTTGAAATATTTATGACCCAAATGCCTTCGCCTAAGGAAATTACAAGCCACATTCGTCCTCCACCTACAAAATCAATTATCTCTACATTAACCAAATCCAAAACTAAAAATCCACAATTCATTTGGATCTCATCAATCACATTATTCAAACCCCCATTCCTTCATCAAAAACTAATTCTACATCTATACCTAGTTTAGTGAAAACCATGAAAGGACCTCACAAACAAGGTATTTTCCAAGTTTTCAAAAGTCCTTATAACTTCCTTGAACCATATCAATTCCTTAGTCCTCCACTTTTTCTCTTCCCACCTCCTCCTATAAGGGCCATGTAAACTTCTGGTAATCATCTTACCATTCTACCTCCAAGATCTACTCATCAATCTTCCCCATTAGGTCCTTGACCCCCATTTACTATCCTATCCATGATACATCAATAATAAACAACTCAATGACCTGTAATCAATGTCTTATTTCCATTAGAAGATAAAATACCTAAAACTCCATCCCCATCCACATCAACACCTAAGGGGCACTACACAACCATTCTAGATGACCTTATCTTAAATTCACTTATAACAATATCACCACCAAAACTATATGATCCGTGAGGGTAGAAACCCACTTGGTATGATTTAAAAGTCTTGTGTGATTATCATAGAACATGATCTCATTCCATAGAGAACTATAAGGCCTTCAACCTAATTTCATAGAAGTTAATAGATTCATCTTCCCTTTCTTCTTAATCAGATTCAACTTCAACATCAACATCATTGTCATCTTTGAAAAAATCCAAGGAACTCATGTCAAAAATCCTTCCCATCGTGTCGATGCTATACATATCACTACTCGTTCACAGAATTACGACACATACCCATCTAAACATAATAAAGGTAAAAATTTGTAGCCATACCTCCATCTCGAGAAATAACTCCTCCATCGATAAAACAAAATTATGCATTCCCATAGCTCCTAAAACATCTAGGAAAAAAATCACCTAAAATTAAGGTTTCCATCTTTTTCGCACCACCTTAACTATCCACCATGATACAAAAGTTTGTCATTAAACAATTGAATCAAGCTCCCATTAAAATTTCATTATATGATCTAATACAAACATCACCTCTTCATAAACAAGCCATGATTGAGGATTTTTATCAATAACAATACCTTTAGACGATTTTTCATCCTTTACAAACTTTGTAGGAGCTCTCAAAGCATCTCGCCACCATATCATTTCAAAAATCTCAAATACCCTTTCTTAAACCATAAGATAACTTATCACTTTTCATCAACTGCTCAAATTAATGACATTCATATCAAAAGGATAATGATTGATAGTGGAGAAACTATTAACATTATATCATCTCTCACTTTTGATAAACATAATCTACCTAACACTATTATCACTCAAACTCTAGTATTATTGTGTTCATGAATAAATTAGATATGCTATGGAAATGAAGCTAAAACATATAACCTCAAAGTATGAACCTAATTTGTACTAAACCATCATGATAAGATCTAAACAAGAGCACTTCTATCATTGTATGAACTAGATTAAATCCAAACTAACATGATAAAGCTACTCTCTACTCTTTAGATTACTAGTTAATAATTTGAGCGTAAAAGATCAATTTAGCAATCAAAGGGGTGCTTAGTTGTTTATGGTTCTCAAGCTTTCAAGAATAGAGTCTCACCATTAATGTATTCAAGACCAATGGTTCTCTCCATATTAATTAAAATTGGATTATGGATGTAAATGGAGGCTATTAGCTCAATATTAATGGAGGGGATAAGCTCAAGATCAAATTTCTAATTAGCTTAAAGCTAATACAAATAGAATTCCAAAGCTAGGTGTTATTAGTGTTAATAAGATATCCTAAGTGTGAAGGTATAAGGTTGAATGGGAATGCTTATGATTCTATTTATAGTTTCTAGTTTGGGAAGATTTGGAATTCTTGTGCATGTGGGACTAAAGGAGGATCAAAAATCACTTTATGATTAGGAGTGATAAACATGCTTCAAGCTAGTTAATCTAGGTTTAGGCTAGTTAAATGTGATTAGTGAGTGATTAGAGACTCGTCGAGAGTTGGGAGGGGTTTGGTTAATCATTTTTATTGATAGATAGCCTAGAAAGATTACGTAAGGGGTTCAAAGAGAACTAGGGAGGTTTTGAATAGTCAAAGGGAGTAATGTTTAGCTAATAAGAGAGATATTAGCCCAATTAGCTTATTATAAGAGGAATACGATTGAAAGAGTGTTTTGAATGTGCATTCGATAATGGAGAAAAGAATGGGGAATTAACGAAGTGTCATTAATTGAATGTATTGGAGGAAATTCTAAGTGTAAGCATATTTTAGGTGTCTACATTTTCCCCTCTTTGGGGTGGCATAAGTGACATCACTTCAAAGAAAGTAGACAAGCATAAACAAGTAAAATTTTGAAGAGGTAGAAGAAAAATTAGTAGAATGAAGGATTCCCCCTTGATTGTTAATGGGGTGATGAAAGAGGTCCATCAACAATAAAAATATGAAGGAAAAAGAATAGAAGAAGGAATAGTGTGAATAAGAAGAAAAGAAAGGGAATATAGAAGAAAAATGAGTATGAGGAAGGGGAAATGAGCTAAGATCCATCTAGTACCTTTTAAACAACTTTATTTTTCATCATATTGCTAGTGACCTTCATCATCATTCCTTATTAAAAATAATGAACAAAAGTGTAGTATGAAATGAAAATTCATAAATGAACAAATGTCCGTGCTAAAAACACCAACTCCATGCAACATACAAAATAAAATGCAATACGAGAAAGTAAAATATTCCTAACTCCATGCAACATAACATAATGCAATGCAATATGTGAAAGTAAGAGATGTCTCAACCTAATAGAGAAACATAATGTAATGTTTTTGTTATCAAGATTCAGTTCAACCTATTTGAATTAATGACAAGGGTTAATAATGGTGCCCCAAGCAAGGATACATACATGGGGAATAACAAAGGAAACATGGGTCCAATGAAAATAAAATATGCACTACGAAACAATACCAACCAACTTGTCATGCCCCATATTATAGATGAAGTAAGAATATTAGCTTTTGTGGATGGAGTGCAACATATTTGACAAAAAGTTATATTCCTCTTTTGAATTACAAGTGTTGGCATGTGATTTTCTTGAATGAGGTGTGTTTCCTTGATTGTTGAAAATCATGCTTGTTATGGATAAATCATTTCTACTCTTGGATTCATAGGACCGAAATGATATGGCTTGCAAGAATCCATTTTCACTTCTTGTAGGTGAGTTGCAATCTAGTTTTGAGAGTATCAAACTTATCTCTTTTAACTGACTCATCCTTGGATCAATTCCAATGAACCAAGGAAAGTTTTAAATCTCCTTACTGGACTAAATGGTAAAATTGACATTCATAGGTGGAGAGACGTAGCGGACTAAACTTTGTATGTTACAAATTATTTGGTCTTGTAATGAACATGCCTTCATTTGGTTGTAAGTTTGTGTTTGGGTATTTGGGATTGATCTCTTTAGGAAATTTTATGGTGTAAGAAAAATAAAGTCTTCTTCACGATGATGAGGGGAATCTAAATCCTAATCTAGTTAAAAGCACCTACTTCTTAGCTATGTCTACTAATTTGGGTTTCAATCTAACTTCAGCTTCTTATTCTATTTTGTTGGGATGGCATCCTAACCTAAGTTCTTGTGCTAAATGAATAAGGAGAAATTACTAAGGTAATTCTAGGCTATTTAACCTAATACCTAATACTATATGGTTGTGAATTTGATCTAACCTAAGGTGGAAATTACCGATGGCAATGTTTTTAAGACCTAAGTTAATTATTTTTAGACTAACCTAAGTTTTGGGAAATCTATCCTAAACTATTGAAAAGGAACCTAGGGTCCCATGGCATTATGGTGACTATTCCAAGGTCATTTATTTGATTTTATTTGGTTAAATGAATGGAGGTACAACTAGTTTGGTAAAGGCAAGTAGACTTTAGTGGAAGCATACGTGGAGGCTTCACTAAAGATGGAAATGCATGTTGAAGTGGAAATGGTATTCGGAAGTTGTAGGAGGAGGTGGAAAGGAGAGATAAGAGGGAGATTTTAGAGTAATTGCATTAATGAACCTCGGTTTTACATGTAAACCGTCTTGGAAACAAGGAAGGAAATTTTTTTGGAGGTTGTTTGATCTTGCATGCATTACAATTTTTGCTCTACATGGAGCTATCTAGTTCTTAGAACTAGCACTTTGACTTCTACTTTGTGGCTATTTTTGGTTTCTTTGGTGTATTTTTGATCAAAAGAAATTATATGAGGCATTGGAAGAAAAGATGTTTGGTTGTTTATCTTTCATGGAGGAGAAAAAAGTTAGAATCTCACCTAGAAGTCTCCTTCGAATTGGAAGAAGCACTATTAGGCATGATAGGCTCTATCCATTAAGATTTCTTACCTTCTTCTAAATGATTCATTAAAAAATTTGGCTCTCATGAGATAAATGTTTTCATGATTTGTCCTGTTATTTACTTTCTTGGTTTTATGAATCTCTGTGGTTTTTAGATATAAATCCATTACTAAATAATGTTAGCCTTTGGAAACTCTCTCTGTGAAAGTTATGTGGTGACATGGATGTGAAACTTGTATTCGAAGCTTTGTATTTCATTCTGAACTTGTGTTCAAGGCTGGAGTTGTTCTGAACATATATTGGAGCCTTATGCGTCATTTTGAACTTATATTAGAGCCTTGTGTTTCGTTCTGAGCTTGTATGGGAGATTTTTGTTTCTCTGAACTTGTGTTCGAAGCTTCGTGTTTAGCAGACTCGATCTCGTATTCAATACTTTTGTGTTATGAAATTGAATTCAAGGAATTGTGTTTTGTTCTATACTTGTATTCTGAGCTTTGATTTTTACTTGTATTCAAGGTTTGTGTAATGCCCACATTTTTATAGCCTCAGTTATTTGTTGTTCTCTTTTCTCATAGACATGTTTTGACAGGGATTTGACATATTTTGGACATTATGTTAGGATATTTGACCTCCTTAGACATGTATGGAGATTTGGGCATATAGCACCAATTTGGCTTGATTACTATGTTGACACCTTATCTTATGATGTTACGGATACTAACTGATATGATGTTGTTTGGACCTTATTTATATTTGATGGATACTCAGTTTAGTTACATGTTTGGATTTTATGGATGTATGTCACTTTATTGTTATGGCTAACTCATGGTGAATTGTGTATAATTATGCATGTTGTCACATTTTTGATTCTAGGATGATGATATATTAGCATAGAATTTATTGATTTCTTATTGAGTAGTTGATTCACATTTTATCGGATAGGTGTGTTTAATGTGTGCAATGAGTGTGTAGGTGACAGGTCATAGGAGAATGTGGGATTCAGGGCAGCTACACAATTTTGCACAAGTAGCCCATGGGGCTAAGTCCTAACTGTGTTTATTGTATGAGGCCTTAGTATTAGATTTCATTATTTTGGGCACCATGAGTCACCCTCATTTATAACATAGTATGTCATGTAATATTAATCTTGTTTAGGATGTTTAGTTTCTTTGTAAACTTGTTTTGGGACTTAATGGTCCCCACTTGCATTTAGTTTTGTGTTTGGGTAATGGTGTATTTAATTATAGGGGATTAGGGTCACATGTGAACCCTTGGGTGGGCCCCACATCCTCTACACTTGTGCCCAAATGTGCCAAACCCGAAATTTGGTAATTTTAGGCATTTTTAGTGACCCCTTTTTAGTTTGGAAGTTCCCTTAGCATGAAAATAGGCCCTTGGACCCTACCTAATAGGTAGAGGGCTTAATTTCAAGGCATAAATGGAGTTTCCTCCCATTTTCCTCTCTTTGGTCATCATCCATGTAAGATGGATTGGTATGTGTGTTTGTTAAAAGTTTCACAAGTTTTTTTTGTTTTTCATTTTGGGTAATTTGGGAGAAGAGGGTTAAAAGCTATTTTATATTTTCTCTCTTTTATTTTGAGAATAATTGACCTTGAGAGAAGAGAGGGGTGACACATGTCACCTCCTCATTTGTGAGGATTTTGTTGGCTTCTCTTCAAATCCTCTCTCATGAGAAAAAAAAAGAAATTTGTTTTTGAGAGCTTTTTCTTGGAGGCTTGTGGAGTTTGGGAGCTAGAGCTTGCTTGATAAAGAAGAGGAAAAGTTAGAGTGTTGGAGATATTTTGGAGGTAGGATCCTTTAGCTCATTTTATGTTTTATATTATGTTATATATTAGACTTGTTTTGTTTAAAATGTGTTTCTTCTTGTGTGTTGTTATTTGTTGATTATACTTGTTTTATTTTTCTCCATCCATCATATGGCATGATGGATTTTGGATTTTGTGGGGGAAGAGAGAGTGATTTTTCCCTCTCAAACCTCATGGCTTGATGGGAAATCCATGTAGGATTTTTTTTTCTCCCCTCAAATGGTTTGAGGTTGGGAAGGTGGTTCATATGGTTTGAACCCCCTTCCCCATTCTTGGAGAGGAAACCCATTGGGTTTAAAAACCCTCCCAATAAGGATTTTTGTGAATGGGTGGAGAAATAAGGAGGGTTTGATGACTTTGGAAGAATAAGGGGTTATGGAGATTATTTTCTATGTGCAACCAATGTTGGATACAATTTTTGCACTTGGAGATCTCTTTCTTATCTTCCGCACTTTGGAGGTAGAATATGGTTTTCGCTCCTTTCCTTCTTTGTAAAATTTGGTGTTTTTCTTAGTGCATAGTTTTGGCTTGTATGTGAAAATATTGTGGTGTTTTTCTCCCTAAATCTTGTGCACAAAGTTTTGGAAGCTAGCTCTCTCTCCCATGGGCTTGGGGGAGGCTAGCATGTCTTCCATGCTTAGAAAGAGATGTAATGATGCCTAAAGGTTGAGTGGTTAAGCAAGCCTTGTTCTCTTGAAGTTGGATCCTTTTTAACCTTCAAAAGTTAGAGTTCATATGGATGATAGTTTGAGCCTTAAGCTTGAAGATTGTTAGAGTATCTTTGGTGGCATGGTATTTTATGGCTCTCTCCTTGTTTTCGAAAAATTTTAGCCTTTTGATAAGCATGTGTTTCTTTGTAAAAATATTGAAGTGAACCTCTTTGTAAGCCTTCCATTTGGGATATATGTATAGTGCGTGGAAGCATGTGTGTTTCAAAGTTGTGTTTATCCCTCTCTTGAATATAGTTGAAGGTTGTATGTAATGTGTAAATCTTACTACTCTCCTTGAGAGGGATAGTCGTGTTGTATTAAGAAGTTATGTTCTTCATTGTTGTATTAAAAAAAAAAAAAGAATACATATCAAATTTTACCTTAAAATGTGGAATGGAGAAATTAGTAATCTTTCACGAAGTAGTTCTTCCCTTACCAAAGAGCTTATTTGTAATGTAGAGATTCTCTCCTTGAATCCAAAGCTAGATACTTTGTGGGAATGTTTTCTCCAATAGAAGTGTAAAATGAAATGTTGAGGTTCTTGAATAAAAGTGTATCTCCTTCTTGTTAACATTGGAAAAAGATTAAAAATTAACTATTGTATTGAAATAGAAATTTGGTTGCTATTAGAATTTGTTGTTCAAAGAAAAGAACATCGTTATTTCGTATACACTTATTTCTTGATCCCTCTTGAGTCAAAAAAGAGAGGATGTTTATTGCTATTCTACCAAAGAGAATCAGGGTTTGGGATCTCATCCCAAGAAGAAAGAAAAATGAAATGAATTCCAAAAAGAAAAGAAATGGTCGAGGGTTTATGTTTTGGGATTGGTAGTAAACAGAGCCAAACCTACTTGCATAAACGAGCAAAGCAATACTGATGAATAAATGACAATAAAATAGAAGTGGATCCAACAGAACAAGCATACAGATCTAACGTAAGAGAGATCCAATGCAAATAACACACGTATTCAGCACAAAGTCTAAATATTGTATTAATAATTCTTTCTGTTACAAAAGCTCAAAGTCTTTTCTCCTCACTTCTATTTTTCATCTGAAAGATATCCACTCATGCACACCACAACAAGTATTGGGGTATTTATAGAAGAAGGAGAGAAAAGAAGGCAAAAAGGAGCCAACCACCTATTTACAAAGATATTTACAAAATATCTACAAGGAGATACAAAATATCTTAAAGTCATGTTGACTTTTGACAACTTGATGGATGACATCATCTCATGGTGCAACATGGATGATGTCATCATTTGTGCCAACATACTTCAGATATTTACAAAAAGAAAGTCGAAGAAGAGAGAGAAGAAGAAGAAGCCACTATTCATCATCGTCATCCTGCGGCCGAAAGGGAGTAGCCTGCTTTTGCTGCTCAGGTGACGAGATGTGGAATTGAGCGCGGTATTCCATGAACTTGCTGATCATGGGCCCTAGTTGATCCTGGGAAGGATCCTTGTGTCGCTCACTGATCACCTCGCAAGTCTCCCGCTCGTCTATGAGCTTCTCTGGGAGTTTGGAATACTCTTTCTCTGCTTCTATGAGGAACCCGATGAAGTCCCGACAGGCCAGCAGGTTATTGATGGACTCTGCGTCAAAAGAGACCTCTGGCCCCAGCCCTCGTGACACGATCTCTTTAAAGATCTGGATGGTTTCATCGACTTTTCTTAAGGCGAAGGAAGGAGTAAGCAGCCCTGGAGACATGTTGAGAACGATTTGTTCCATTTGGTGCATCGTGTCCAGGGCTTCTTCCTTTACCTTATCGATTTTTTCAAGGACAAACTCCAGTTGATCCATCCGGTAGTCCAGAGTGGAAATGACTTTATTGAGGGCCCTGGGATGGCCGAAGACGCCGAACTTGACTAGATCTTCGACTCAACAAATAACATTTGTCAAAGGTCTCATGCTGCAGCCTAGCATGGTCCAAATTCTTCCGATATGGGTCCTCGCTAACGCTTGGAGCTCTTTATTCACCTTTTTGATGTTTAGATATAAATCGAGAACTCGCGATCACTCTTTCACTGTCTTTGAGGATCTGGCTCCTCCAAGCGGAAACTGCCATACCCTACTCGCCGATCTTTGCATATTCATTAATTTTATCCTGGCTCAGAGGCTCAGGAGTCTCGGCGGCAGTTGAGGGAGGTGCACTGCCCATCTTCTATAAGGCTTGGAGCAGATGTTTGTTTTGCTCTTTCAGTAGCCTTTTCTCTTCTTTTGTTTCTTGAAGCTTCTTGCAGAGGGCGTCGACCGTAGATAGGGCCTCTCCTCAAGGCTTTCAAGATGTACCCATCAGACTCGAGTCACTGTGTAATCTGTAGGAGACAGATCCTTTTTATCCTTGAGGGGATTGGGGTATGCGATCTCCATTACCCTCTCTCCCGAAGCACTCTGAGAGAAGCGTGTGACAGGCTTCTGTTTCTTTGCCCCTTTGGACGGGATTACGGAAAAGTCCATCAGAGCGATGGGAACTTTCCTTTCTTGCTGACTTAAGTGCTGGGAGATCCAGGCTGGACTTATGGGAGAAGGGCCAGAAACAGAGAAGGGGACAAATGCAGTAGTAGAAGGGAAAAAAGTGGAGACACTTGGAGGCGGCATCGAGAGGGAGGCCGAAGAAGTGCTCACGGGAGGAAGAGATACTGCAGGAGAGGAAGACATAGGAAGGGAAGGGAGCTCAGAGATGAGGGAAGAAATGGAGGGGGACAGATCCGCAAGAGAAGAGAAGATGGACGAAGAAGCGGGAGGAACAATAGAAGAAGGGGGAGAGGACACGACCAAAGGGATGGTCGCTTGAGTCACTCGAGGAGGGGAAGGAGGAGAAGAAGAAGGGACAGAAGGGACCTCGGTTGTTGTAGCAGTGGTGACATCCTGAGTGGATGGGCCTATTGGAACATCTTCTTCCGCTTCTTTCTCTGGGGAAGCCAGAGTTACAACTTGTTCTGGTGCAGCGGAAGGAGGACTTTCAGGAGCTTCCTCTTGAGTGGTGCTGGATTCACCCTCTTTGCCTTTTCCTTTGCCTTTAGGCTACTGTTTTGATCTAGGAGGTGCGTTACCCAACGGAGAGGTTGTGAAATCGACCCCGAGGTAGATGAGTCCGTTCATTCGGCACCAATGCTCTGTTCTGCGCAGAGTTTCCTTGACCCTTTCCTCAATTGTCTGAGGTGCTTTGTTTCTATCAATCGCCGCAAAAGGCCAATCGTCCCCACCTATATCAAGATATACTTGATCCACTTCCTCCTCAGTAGTTTGGTAGCCTTTGGGGATGATGGCTACCCCGTATTGGATGATTTCTACCAATGCCAAACGAGAATGGTCCTTCCTCCTGAGTTCCACCTCATGATATAGGTCGATGTAGATATCCTCGATCTGAGGGATGTGGATTGGATCGAGCTTAGCCCTCGGCAAAATTCCTCGAGTCGAAGGTGGGTCTTGCTGGGAAGTCATGTTTCAAATTGAGCAGCTCCAGCTCTACAAACATGTCTTTTGCCTTGTGATGAGAAAGACATGTATATCTACCCACTGTGAGGGGGAAAGGAGTTCCACCCTTCTTTCTTTTCGAGGCACTTCATGGTAGGTGATTAGCTGTCTTGACATCTCTAGTAGAATCAACTTGGGTCCAAAGATACCTTGGGCAAGTCTAGTTGGCTCTCCCAAGAAGTTAGCTGCCCTCAGATAGGTGAATGTGGGGAATTGGGTGAACAGGGCCCCCCATTTCTCAGTGGTGTCACTACTATGCTCTTGGTCGTGCGACCGTAAGTCATATTTGGCCTCAATAGTAGATGATGAAGTAGAAAATGCATCGTTGATCTTGGTAAATTGAGGGATGCTATTTTCCACCTCACCTCTGATAGTATTCATATATTTTGACTCGGGCCAAACCCCACTCCGCATCAGAGCTGGATAGTCCCTTTCAGAAGCTGCAGCATAAACAACATAGGAATTCATGTAGAATCTCCCCGTTGTGGGGAATTGTTGCAGCTGTTCTGATATCGTGCTGCTTATAATTTCTGCCCATTCAAAGCGTTGATCAGGCACATTTTTGTTCATGGTTTCTAAATACCGCAAAGATCCATTTGTGGGGAAAAAGTGGGCGTCAGGAAGCCCAAACACCCTTCTCAGGAACGTGATGGTGTCACTGAGCTCCTCTGAAAAATCACTGCGGTGAATGATTTGTGGCCAACGGGTCACTACCTTTTTATTCTTCAGATAGACTTCATTCATCAGCTGCATGCACTGATCTTCATTGTCGTCCCATGCCTTGATGCAATCTCCTTGGCTGACGGCCACAAAGTGCCGGTGATGAGGAATGCCGAGTATTATCTCAAAGTGGCGGGCAGTGAGGTTGATTACGACCTCGCCCTTCTCATTTACGACACACCTTGTGTCTTTATTATAGCACCGGGAAACCACCATCATGAATTCATTGTTAACGGCGCTGACTGGGATTCCCCCAGCAAAGTGCAGGGCACTGCCTATTAGCTTGTCCATCCACGGACTTCTTGTGACCTTCTGAGTCCTGACCCAGAATTCCTCCAAATCAATATGACCCAACTCTGAGTCTCTGATGTCCAGGTCACACTCGGCCTGGGAGTCGGGCATTCTGACCCTCTGATATTTATACTTCATTTCTTCCTCTGTGAGCTTGGCCTTGCCTTTGGATTTGGTAGGCCTCTTGCTTGATGTTGACATATGTTCTTCTGAGTTTAATTGCTGATCTGCAAGAATAAGACGTGAAACCCAATCGAAGAAAGCCATGTCAGCTGCTTGATTTTCCATTGAAATGCTGACAGAAGAAAGAGTTAGCAATTTTGAGGCCTCGGGCATGGCGCATGAGATTGCATTGCAGATATTACAAGGCAGAGCTAAATAGGTAAGGCACACAGGAAAAGGGTGTTGCAAGGGAAAGATGCGCCATGGCGCATGTATCTTTATGGCGCATGTATCTTTCATGTTGCATAGAACTTTGGTGCGCCAAAGGCGCATATAGAGTTTGTGTAATATATGCTTTTGGCGCGCTTAAGGGAACTTGGTGCGGCGCATGGAGGGTCTGCACAACATGATGTTGCTGCGATAAGGAACGCGCCTGCGCCTTTATAGCTTAGTACTTGGCGCATATGAAAGGGCTGTTACATGAATGTTGGATGCGCCAAAGGGCGCAGGAATCTTTATGTTGCATCCAAGTTTGATGCGCCAAGGGGCGCATGGGAAGCATTTGCAGCATGCGAGGGAAGTGCGCCATGAGGGCGCAACTTTTTGATGTAACGTGGGGAAAGCACAGGGCGCGCTGTGTAACAGGGCGATGCGCCAAGGGCGCAACTGTCTTTGATGTTGCATGGCGAGCTCATGCGCCAAAGGAGAAAACAGTTTCTTTTTAGGTTTGATTCCCCTCACTGAGGGGTTGGCATATGGCTAAGCTCTCTTTCTACAAGGTTCATTGTGGGATGAAATGGCTTTAAACCAAGGGGTCCCAAGCTATATATATATTTTTTAGGAAAGAGCTTCCTCTACCAGCAGATCTGGAAAGAGGAGGAAGAAATGTGGAAGGACAGCAGGGGGAAAAAAAATCATGAATTTTATTCTTTTTCCAATTCAATCCTACCCACAAACAGCCAAAAACCACAAACATGAAGCAGAAAGGAAAGAGGACCTCTTACCCGGCTTTTATAACGAAGAAATGCATGAAAGGGGTCCACAAAGTGATTCGAAAGTGACGGGGCTGGTGCGCTGACAAGCTCAGAGAAAAATCACGTGTTTTGCATCGGTGACAATGACAGCGCAGACGCGCCTATATATAGGTGAGGCAACAATAAATGCGCCACCAACTTTTTAAAGGGGCGCACCAAATGAGCTGTCGACATGAGAAAACATGCACCCTTTGGCACACCGAAAGACTTGTCAACATGAAGATATGTGCACCTATGGCACACCGGAAGTGGTGTTGACAGAGGAAAATGTGCACCTTTGGCACACCAAAAAGAGGCGCAACAAATGATCTATCGACAGGAAGGCGCATGCGCCTCGGCACACGCAGGGAAGCCTTAACAGCAGAGGCACACCAAAATGCCTGCTGACACAAGAAAACATGCGCCAAAGGTTTTAAAGGGGGTGCATCAAAAGTTGATGTTGCATAGTCATTCTATGCGCCCGGCCAAAAGACCAAAAAATGACTAAGTTCGGAAAACCAGATTTCCCGAAAGGGATTTTGCAACGTTCCGAACGCAAGGAGTCCCTAACGAGGGATCGGAACAAAATTTTGGTATGGTTATCTGTAAAATTTCCCTTGCCAATTTTACGGGATAACAAATGGCTCTTTTCTGGGACTATCCCTGAGTAGACTCGGGGGTAGAGAATCCCAGATCTCATGTGCCTATCCATTGGGCTGGAGAGTCAAAAACAAGGGCGACCGGAGGGCAAACAAAAGGGAAACACACAACAAACCGAAAGCAAACACATGACAAAAAAACAAACACACAAATAAAGAAAATTAGACAAAGAAGAGAGCAAGCTCTACTTCCTGAAAATTTTCAGATGCTGCCCACTGTAGGGAAGCGGGAGTTCGGTTCCATCCAGATATGAGAGATAGAAACTATTCTCTCCATTGAGCTGCTTTATCTTGAAAGGCCCTCTCCATAGGGAATCAAACTTTCCGTGCATGCCTTTTGGCTCTCTTCGCTTGTCCCATAGAAGGACGAGGTCTCCCACCTGGAAATTTCTTTGCTTAGCTTTTTTATCGAATAGTCTCTTGACTTGATTCTGATGCTCGGTGATCTTGTCACCACTCTTACTCTCTTTTCTTCGAGCTCATCGATACATGATCCTCTTATCAAGAGAATTTTGGAAAGTTTCATCTTCAATAGCTCATGCCAAGCAGCAGAGCAGGGAGTTCAACAGAAATGGGAAGCTCGGCATCAGTGCCATATAACACTTGAAAAGGTGACATACCGAGAGACCTCTTGGGAGTAATGTGATCTGCCCACAAAGCGTCATATAAGGACTTGTGCCACATTCGTTGATTCTCATCCACTAGTTTTCGTATGATGGTCACCAAGTTCTTGTTACTGGATTCCGCCTGACCATTACCCTGAGGGTAATAATCCGAGGCGTGAGCCAAAGTTATCCCATATTCATAGCAAAACTAATAATTTCTCATGAGGAGAAGTTAGAAGCATTATCAGCAACAATTTTGTTTGGGACGCCAAACCTGACAATGATGTTTTCTTTGATGAAACTGCAAACAACCTCAGAAGTGGCATTCTTAACAGGTATGGCTTCCACCCACTTGGTGAAGTAATCCATTCTCTAAGGACATAACTATGTCCTAGCACTCGATTGGGGATTGAGTGCACTAATAAAATCAATTCCCACTCGCCAAATGGTTCGTTGATAATGACCGCCCGAGGGGAAAAGCAAATAACTTGGGCTTGCCGACGAACCGCCGGCAAGGTTCACATTTTGCTACCTGTGGTTATATCTTGGAAAAGCGCCACAATAGTACTGCTCGGATGATCTTGTGTGCTATCACTAAGAGGAAAAATGGCCTCCACAGCTGAATTATGAAAACTTTCAAGCAACTTCACCGTTGGCTTGTCGACACATCGCAAAAAGACACCATCTATCCCACGTTTGTATAAACCGTCATCCCGTATGACATATTTCACTGCTTCCGAGCTTTATAGTGCACTTCTCCTTTGTAGCTTAGGTGAGCTCGGGCATTCACCGTAGGTGAGGAAGAAAGCAATATCTGAATACCACTCATCGCTGGTTGCAACAAATAGGACCAGAGGCAGAGAATGGGCTTTCTCCAACTGGCTTTGTGCTTCATTGGTACAATCATCCTTTTCCTCAGGACTTTCTGAATCTTTGTTTTCAGCCATAAGCTGACATAGGCCCTTGCCTCTTACCAGCTTGGTTGGTTTTATATCCAGGTCGTACTCCTGACCTCGCAATCCAATTCCTCGCAAGCTTCCTAACTCCTGTTGAGTTAGAATTGATTTGACCGCCGTGTCAGGGACCAGCACCACCGTATGAGAGTTTAGAATGTAATACCTGAAATTTTTTACTGCTTTGACAATGGCGAAGGCATGCTTTTCCAATTGAGACATTTTTAGTTCGTGAGGCTTGAGGGGAGAGCTCATGAACGCAATCGAGATTCAACATTCTCTCGAATTCTTTTGCATCAAGATGGCGTATACACGGATGCTCAAATGCATAACTATACATGATAAAGTCCTTGGAGAAATCGGGACATACCAGACTCAAAAGTGAGCAACTGGAAGCTTTTATTTCTTCAAACGACCTTTTTCCTTCCTCGCTCCACCGGAAAGTTGGTGACCCCTTCATCATGTCCAATATATGACGAGTCTTCTCAAGAAAGTCGAACAAAACACCCGAGAAAGTTCACCTTTCCAAGAAAGAATGAACGCTAGTCTACTTGAGGCAGAGTAAGGCTCAATAGCCTTGACTCTTTCGGCATCTATCTTCGCTCCTTCTTTGCTAACAACGTGCCCTAGCAACTTTCCTTCCGTGACTCCAAAATGGACTTTTTCGGGTTCAGGGAAATCCCATGTTCTCGGCATCTGGCCAATACTTGCTCCAAATGATCACAATGATCATTTCATTTTTTAGAGAACACAGTTAAGTCATCCAGATAAACGACAATGACTTTCCCCATCATACCTTTGAATGCCAGGTCCATGGCCCGCTGAAAAGTGGCGCCAGCATTGGTTAGGCCAAAAGGCATCCTGCTATAGGCAAATGTACCCCAGGGAGTAGTGAATGTTGTTTTAAATTGATCTTCAGGTGAAACTTCAATCTGATTGTAGCCTGAAAAACCATCAAGCATGGACAACATTTCCGATCCAGTGACTGCTTGCAGAACTTGATCCATTATAGGAAGGGGGTAGTTGTCTTTCAAGGAAGCCTGATTCAGGTTTCAAAAATCTACGCATATGCGTATTTCACCGTTCTTCTTGCGCACTGGCACAATATTTGCTACCCAAGTACTGTGATGGATAGGAAAATGATTCTCGCATCCAGCATTTTCTGAATTTCAGCCTGGATAGTACCTGAGATCTTAGGATTATAATGCCTCTGCTTCTGGTGAAAGGCTTTAACGTCTTCTTTCAATGGGATGTCATGCTGGACGTCCTTTGGCTTAAAAGACTTTAGATCGGCAGTAGGACCATGCCAATACATCCATGTATTTCTTCAGCAGTTTGACAAACTTCCGCTTCTCTTCTGGCGTGCAACATTTTCCAATGTTCACAAACTGCGGGTGTTCTACCGAACCTAAATTGACCGGTTCGGTTTCTGGGGATGAGTCAGGATCATCTCGCCTCTTCTTTTTCACAAAATGATCATGCCTGTCGAACAACCGCTCCAGAGAAACCAGGCCCTTTGGAATTTTATTTCCTTTGAGCTGACATATGCCGTCGTTCCCTTCGGATTCATTGCCTTGATCGGTGACTGATTCACGGCACATAGAAGTGGATCCTTCGAAATGCAATTCCTTAAAATTTTCCACCTTCTCTAGAAAGGCAATAAGTTGATTGTCATCGTTGAATATTTGCCAATGTTGAGAATTGTCTGGCACGCTCGGGCGGAAACCACCTCAATGGTGTATTTGTTTGTTTTCAAACCTGGGTGAGGGAGCATGAGGGATGCTGAAACAGCCAATGAATCAGCCATGTCATTTTGAGCTCTTGGAATGGATTCAATTGAAAAAGCATCAAACTCTTCAATGTTGTCCCATACTGCATTACGGTAATGCCTGAGCCTCTCATTCTTCACTTGATATATCCTCCTAACTTGATTCACGACTAGCTCTGCATCACCTTGTACTCTCAGATTTTTGATCCCTCTCTCTCTTCGCACGCTCGTATGCCAAGTAACAAAGATTCATACTCAAAGTAGTTGTTTATTCGTATTAAAAACTACAACTTGAAAGAGAGAGGAATAATCTCCTCTTCGGGAGATATTAACACGGCTCCGGTGCCACATCCACTGGTTGCACAGCTGCCATCAAACTGCAAAGTCCAGATCTTATTAAGATCTTCTTCTTGAGTGAGAACAACCATTTTGTCAGACTCGGTAGACAAGAAATAGTTCCCCATTCCTGATGATTCAAAAAGAATTTGAGCTTTGGGGTCCTCAGAGCTAGTAACCAAGTACTTCTTTTGTGATTCTGGCTCCAAGGTCTGCATTACACCTTTGACGGGATTCTAGCCTTAGACCAGTCCATATGAATCTCTCCACCAACTTCGCTGCAAAAACTTCTCCCCAGCAAAATTCCGTAGGCTGCTGGAATGTCGGCAACGAGGACGGTCATCTTTACTCTTTTCTCTGGGAACGCCGCAAATGCAAATTGCGCATCTTTGATTTGACCAATCAATGGAACCTGCTTGGTTTCCAAGGAATAACATCTGCCAAAAGGCTTGGTAAGGGTGAGGCCCAAAGCATGGGTGACTTTTTCCGGCATGACGTTATCGTAAGCTCCGAATCAATTATGCAGCTTACTCAACTTGTGACCATTGATTAGAGGGAGAGATAGAAAGGTTCTATCTTGCCTCGATGCGATGTTGAGGCAACATTTATGTGGGATTCAGAGGAGTGGAAAGGATTCCTTTTGGGAAACATGATTAGATATAACAAATTTGACTTTGAATATACTTAGTCAATCTTACAAGATGTTCGGGATTTGACCAAGGTACTCAACTTCGTACATTTGATCTTGGTCTTTTTAGCGTGATCTATGATATCAAATGCAGCCAAGGGTTGCATGCTAGTGAAGGAATGAGTCCTCACTTCGTGATGGTGGAGTAGGATTACTGGTCTTGATAGGAATATGAGAGGGCTGATTTGGAGGAGAGATGGGGGAAAAGATTTCCTTGTAAAAGACTTAACAGGAGTTGAGTAGGAAGAGGATTACCTCTTTTAGCAATGGTTGGAGGCACGTTTGACACGGCCTTCTCCTTCTGCACATGGGCAGCGACCTCTGCTTCTTTTCCTTATGAGCGGGTAAAAACAACATATGATTGTCCGCTTGCATAGCCCTGGGTACCCTCTTCTTCATCAGATTCTTCCTCATCAAATTCCATATACCCGATAGTAGAGTCACCACCGGCTCACCGACGTCTTGATCATCTTTTCACCTTGAGACGAAGGTTCTTCATAATCTTGTTCCTCTTCTTCGATTTCGCTAGAGCGTTGACCGAGGAGCCTCAAGCGCCAACCGCGGAGAGCAATGCGGTAAGCGCGCCTTTGAGGAACATTGTTGGAAACAAATTTCCTCCGTGGAATATCCCGTATGAGGAACTCGGAGAAGCTTGGGCCAACCGCTTTTTAATGCAAGTAAGTCGCTCGCCATCTTTTGAAATACCGGATCGATTGAAGTAGTGGGAGAAGGGTCCAAGATTTAGGCTTGATGATTCCTTTTTCAATTCACCGATATTATCAAATTATCTTCTATTCGAATGGCAAAGGCTCTCAGGTGAGAATCAAGGTAGCCACTCGCTTCTCAAGGAGCAAGAAACTAACTTTCGAGCTCATAGCGTTCACGAAGAAACACTTCTGATTTTCCGGTGTTGGAAGCATGGCAACAGGGACACGGTTGATTAATGCATTGAACCTGGCGATAAAATCGCGCATGGTCTCATTGGCCTCCTTCTTCAGGTGAGTGATCTCGTGATAATAATGCAAATGCATCTTCTAAAGGCTTGTACTGCCTTCAAAAGCATCCCGCAAGGTGGCCCAACTAGTAATAGATCCGCCGGCAAATGCTGAAACCATTCAGCTGCAGGTCCTTGTAGAGTTTCCAGAAAAAGGTGAACCGACACATCTTCGTGAGTTACATCCAAGATACTACACGACATGATGAATGCAGATATGTGTGAATCCGTGCTTTGGTTTCCACTCCCGTCGAATTTGGGAAAATTCTTTCGGTTTCCGTGAGGGAGCGCGTGAACAGGATGTGGTAATGCGAGAGGACCCATAGCATTTCCCCATGGCACCGCCATCTGGACAGCTGGAAAAAGAATGTGGGCTGGGAGTGTGGTTCCACTGAGCAATAAAGCACTACAAAGGGATGTAGAGGCTCCTTGTGAAAACCGGCTCTTCCGTGGGGGTGAGGCGCTTCTGGTTGACCGATCAGCAAACTTAGTGATGAAAAGTGCACCGGTGCTACACTGAAATTGTGCCTTTGAAGCCAATCGAAAGTAGGATCGACTTCTCCACGAGCTCACCTGCCACGCGTAAATGGCTCACCTGCCAGCGTACCTTCCAGATCTGGAATGCTGCGGTGCAGATTTAAAATTTATTTTTGGTTGTACTTGCTGATTTTCTGGCTTTTCTGACAAAACCAGCAAAGCATGTACTTTTTAAATATTTAAAAACTATCCTCTTCTAAAAACCAATTGTGGTTAATGACAAATAACAAGTGAGGATAAAATGACAATGAAGATTAGCAAGCTGATTTTCAGATCTAAATTTGACCTTTTCAAAGAGTTAGAAATTTTTTGATAAACAGTCAAAAACTTAGATCTACGGAAAAATACAGGTCTTTATAAAAACTCAGCGAACTAAAAATCTTCAGCTAGGCCAGATCTATGGATCTCAGAAGAAAATTTTTCAATTCGGAGCATCTTTGCAAAATTTTGGATTTTTAACAAAAAGTTCAAGTTTGCAAACAGGCAGTGATTTTTCTGATTTCTCTGATTTTCTATCCTACCACCATCATAGATCTGATAGATCTGCTTTCGATCCCAAATGAGTCACCAAAAACTATTGGTCCAAAATCTGCGCTTGGGTAGATCTATGGATAGACAAGCCAACAAAGCAGCAGGGATAGCCCTCTTTGAGTCAAAGAAAGTGAAACTGGTTTATTGCTATTCTACCAAAGAGGAATCAGGCAAGTCTCACAATATTCTGCCTTCGGGGGTTTGGGATCTCATCCCAGTAGGATGTTTCCGACTGTGAAAAGAAAGGAATGAAAGAGAGGATGGAGAAAGATCAGATCCGAAGAAAGAAAAGAAATGAATTCCAAAGCAGAAAGGTCAGAGGGTTTATGTTTTGGGATTGGTAGTAAACAGAGCCAAACCTACTTGCATAAACGAGCAAAGCAATACTGATGAATAAATGACAATAAAATAGAAGTGGATCCAACAGAACAAGCATACAGATCTAACGTAAGAGAGATCCAATGCAAATAACACACGTATTCAGCACAAAGTCTAAATATTGTATTAATAATTCTTTCTGTTACAAAAAGCTCAAAGTCTTTTCTCCTCACTTCTATTTTTCATCTGAAAGATATCCACTCATGCACACCACAACAAGTATTGGGGTATTTATAGAAGAAGGAGAGAAAAGAAGGCAAAAAGGAGCCAACCACCTATTTACAAAGATATTTACAAAATATCTACAAGGAGATACAAAATATCTTAAAGTCATGTTGACTTTTGACAACTTGATGGATGACATCATCTCATGGTGCAACATGGATGATGTCATCATTTGTGCCAACATACTTTAGATATTTACAAAAAGAAAGTCGAAGAAGAGAGAGAAGAAGAAGAAGAAGCCACTATTCATCATCGTCATCCTGCGGCCGAAAGGGAGTAGCCTGCTTTTGCTGCTCAGGTGACGAGATGTGGAATTGAGCGCGGTATTCCATGAACTTGCTGATCATGGGCCCTAGTTGATCCTGGGAAGGATCCTTGTGTCACTCACTGATCGCCTCGCAAGTCTCCCGCTCGTCTATGAGCTTCTCTGGGAGTTTGGAATACTCTTTCTCCGCTTCTATGAGGAACCCGATGAAGTCCCGACAGCCAAGCCAAAGTTATTGATGGACTCTCATGTCAAAAGAGACCTCTGGCCCCAGCCCTCGTGACACGATCTCTTTAAAGATCTGGATGGTTTCATCAACTTTTCTTAAGGCGAAGGAAGGAGTAAGCAACCCTGAGACATGTTGAGAACGATTTGTTCCATTTGGTGCATCGTGTCTAGGCTTCTTCCTTTACCTTATCGATTTTTTCAAGGACAAACTCTAGCTTGATCCATCCGGTAGTCCAGAGGAAATGACTTTATCGAGGGCCCCGGGATGGCCGAAGACGCCGAACTTGACCATATTTTCGACTCAAATAGAACATTTGTCAAAGGTCTCATGCCATAGCCTAGCATGGTCCAAATTTTTCGATATGGGTCCTACTAACGCTTGGAGCTCTTTATTCACCTTTTTGATGTTTAGATATAAATCGAGAACTCGCGATCACTCTTTCACCGTGCCTTTGAGGATCTGGCTCCTCCAAGCGGAAACCGCCATACCCCCGCTCACCGATCTTTGCATATTCATTAATTTTATCCTCGGCTCTGAGGCTCAGGAGTCTCGGCGCAGGCAGCTGAGGGAGGTGCACTTCCCATCTTCCGTAAGGCTTGGAGCAGATGTTTGTTTTGCTCTTTCAAGAGCCTTTTCTTTCTTTTTGTTTCTCGAAGCTTCTTGCAGAGGCGTCAACCAGTAGATAGGGCCTCTCCCCAAGGCTTTCGAAGACGTACCCATCGTGACTCGAGTCACTATGTAATTTGTAGGAGATGAGATCCTTTTATCCTTGAGGGGATTGGGGTATGCGATCTCCATTACCCTCTCTCCCAAGCACTCGAGAGAAGCGTGTGACAGCTTCGCTTTCTTTGCCCCTTTGACGGGATTACGGAAAAGTCCATCGAGCGATGGGAACTTTCCTTTTCATCCGACTTAAGTGCTGGGAGATCCAGCCGACTTATGGGAGAAGGGCCAGAAATGAGAGAGAAGGGGACAAATGCAGAGTAGAAGGGAAAAGTGGAGACACTGAGGCGGCATCGAGAGGGAGGCCAAGAAGTGCTCACGGGAGGAAGAGATACTGCAGAGAGGAAGACATAGGAAGGGAAGGGAGCTCAGAGATGAGGGAAGAAATGGAGGGGGACAGATCCGCAAGAGAGAGAGAAGATGGACGAAGAAGCGGGAGGAACAAGAGAAGAAGGGGAGAGGACACGACCAAAGGGATGGTCGCTTGAGTCACTTGAGGAGGGGAAGGAGGAGAAGAAGAAGGGACATAAGGGACCTCGGTTGTTGAGCAGAATGGTGACATCCCGAGTGGATGGGCCTATTGGAACATCTTCTTCGCTTCTTTCTCTCGGGAAGCCGAGTTACAACTTGTTCTCGTGTAAAGGAAGGAGGACTTTCAGAGCTTCCTCTCGAGTGGTGCTGATTCACCCTCTTTGCCTTTTTTGCCTTTAGGCTGCTTTTTGATCTAGGAGGTGCGTTACCCAATGGAGAGGTTGTGAAATCGACCCCGAGGTAGATGAGTCCGCTCATTCGGCACCAATGCTCTGCTTCGCGCAGAGTTTCTCGACCCTTTCCTCAATTGTCTCGAGGTGCTTTGTTTCTATCAATCGCCGCAAAAGGCCAATCGTCCCCACCGTATCAAGATATACTTGATCCACTTCCTCCTCGCAGTTTGGCCTTTAGGGATGATGGCTACCCCGTATTGATGATTTCTACCAATGCCAAACGAATGGTCCTTCCTCCCGAGTTCCACCTCATGATATAGGTCGATGTAGATATCCTCGATCCGAGGGATGTGGATCGATCGAGCTTAGCCCTCGAAAAGACAATTCCTCGGTCGAAGGTGGGTCTCTGGCTGGGAAGTCATGTTTCAAATTGAGCAGCTCCAGCTCTCTACAAACATGTCTTTTGCCTCAGTGATGAGAAAGACATGTATATCTACCCACTGTGAGGGGGAAAGGAGTTCCACCCTTCTTTCTTTTTGAGGCACTTCTCATGGTAGGTGATTAGTCTGTCTTGACAGCTCTAGCAGAATCAACTTGGGTCCAGCATACCTTGGCAATCTAGTTGGCTCTCCCAAGAAGTTAGCTGCCCTCAGATAGGTGAATGTGGGGAATTGGGTGAACAGGGCCCCCCATTTCTCAGTGGCTGTCACTATGCTCTTGGTCGTGCGACCGTAAGTCATATTTGGCCTCAATAGGTAGATGATGAAGTAGAAAAATGCATCGTTGATCTTGGTAAATTGAGGGATGCTATTTTCCAACCTCAATTCTGGATAGTATTCATATATTTTGACCTGGGGCCAAACCCCACTCCGCATCAGAGCTGGATAGTCCCTTTCAGAAGCTGCAGCATAAACAACATAGGAATTCATGTAGAATCTTCCCATTGTGGGGAATTGTTGCAGCTATGTTCTGATATCGTGCTGCTTATAATTTCTGCCCATTCGAAGCGTTGATCAGGCACATTTTTGTTCATGGTTTCTAAATACCGCAACATCCATTTGTGGAAAAAGTGGGCATCAGGAAGCCCAAACACCCTGCTCAGGAACATGATGGTGTCACTGAGCTCCTCCGAAAAATCACTGCGGTGAATGATTTGTGGCCAACGGGTCACTACCTTTTTATTCTTCAGATAGACTTCATTCATCAGCTGCATGCACTGATCTTCATTGTCGTCCCAAGCTTTAATACAATCCTCTCGGCTGACGGCCACAAAGTGCCGGTGATGAGGAATGCCGAGTATTATCTCAAAGTGGTGGGCAGTGAGGTTGATTACGACCTCGCCCTTTCTCATTTATGACACACCTTGTGTCTTTTTTGTAGCACCGGCAACCACCATCATGAATTCATTGTTAACGGCGCTGACTGGGATTCCCCCAGCAAAGTGCAGGGCACTGCCTATTAGCTTGTCCATCCACGGACTTCTTGTGACCTTCTGAGTCCTGACCTAGAATTCCTCCAAATCAATATGACCCAACTCTGAGTCTATGATGTCCAGGTCACACTCGGCCTGGGAGTCGGCATTCTGGACCTCTGATATTTATACTTCATTTCTTCTTCTGTGAGCTTGGCCTTGCCTTTGGATTTGGTAGGCCTCTTGCTTGATGTTGACATATGTTCTTCTGAGTTTAATTGCTGATCTGCAAGAATAAGACGTGAAACCCAATCGAAGAAAGCCATGTCAGCTGCTTGATTTTCCATTGAAATGCTTGATAGAAGAAAGAGTTAGCAATTTTTGAGTTCGCAATGGGAATAGGATGCGCTCGTGGGCACATGGGTGTCTTTCATGTTGCATAGATGTATCTTTGTGCATAGAATTTGATGCGCCAAAGGCGCATATAGAGTTTGTGTAATATATGCTTTTGGGCGCTTTAGGGAACTTGGCGCATGGAGGGTCTGCACAACATGATGTTGCTGCGATAAGGAATGCGCCTGCGCCTTTATAGCTTAGTACTTGGCTCATATGAAAGGGCTGTTACATGAATGTTGGATGCACCAAAGGGCGCAGGAATCTTTATGTTGCATCCAAGTTTGATGCGCCAAGGGGCGCATGGGAAGCATTTGCAGCAAGATGCGAGGAAGTGCGCCATCTTTTGGCACAATGCTTCATTGTGAAACAGGGCGACAGCAGATGCGCCAAGGGCGCAACTATCTTTGATGTTGCATGGCGAGCTCATGCGCCAAAGGAGAAAATAGTTTCTTTTTAGGTTTGATTCCCCTGAAAAATTACTGAGGGGTTGGCATATGGCTAAGCTCTCTTTCTGCAAGGTTCATTGTGGGATGAAATGGCTTTAAACCAAGGGGTTCCAAGCTATATATATATATATTTTTAGGAAAGAGCTTCCTCTACCAGCAGATCTGGAAAGAGGAGGAAGAAATGTGGAAGGACAGCAGGGGGGAAAAGCAAAATCATGAATTTTATTCTTTTTCCAATTCAATCCTACCCACAAATAGCCAAAAACCACAAACATGAAGCAGAAAGGAAAGAGGACCTCTTACCCGGCTTTTATAACGAAGAAATGCACGAAAGGGGTCCACAAAGTGATTCGAAAGTGACGGGGCTGGTGCACTGACAAGCTCGAGAAAATAACGTGTTTTGCATCGGTGACAATGACAGCGCAGACGCGCCTATATAGGCGAGGCAACAATAAATGCGCCACCAACTTTTTAAAGGGGCGCACAAAATGAGTTGTCGACATGAGAAAACATGCGCCTTTTGCGCACCGAAAGACTTGTCAACATGAAGATATGTGCACCTATGGCGCACCGGAAGTGGTGTTGACAGAGGAAAATGTGCACCTTTGGCACACCAAAAAGAGGCGCAATAAATGATCTGTCGACAGGAAGGCGCATGCGCCTCATTGCACGCAGGGAAGCCTTAACAGTATTGGTGCACCAAAACACATGCCGACACAAGAAAACATGCGCCAAAGGTTTTAAAGGGGGCGCATCAAAAGTTGATGTTGCATAGTCATTCTATGCGCTCGGCCAAAAGGACCAAAAATGACTAAGTTCGAAAAACCAAATTTCTCGAAAGGGATTTTGCAACATTCCAAACGCAAGGAGTCCCTAACGAGGGATCGGAAAAAATTTCGGTATGGTTATCTCAGAAATTTCCCTTGCCAATTTTACGGATAATACTATATCTATATTATATAATATTAATTTAAGGAGATTATATTAATATATTAATATATTAATATATATATAGATATATATATATATAACAAAATTAAAAATTAAAATAAAAATAATAATAAATAAACTATATATGGTGGGAGTGTTTTAGTTTTAAAAATAAAAATAAAAGATTTATATTAAAAAAACTACAAAGAATTTTTAAGGATTGTTCAAAAATTAAAAAATGTAAAAGGGAATGGGAGGGGCCGAGCCCTCCCTCCCAAACCTAAACCATAACCCTTCACCCACGCAACTCCACACTCCCCACACATCCTCCAAATCCCCCTCACCCCACACCCCCTCTAGTGTGGATACCCCTCTCCCTTCCACTCGCAGACTCCACTCCACCACGCCTTCCCCAAACCCTAGACCTCGCACCCTCTGTGAGACCCCTTCACCATCTACCACCATTACCATATCATCACTACAGATTTTTCTTATCACAGTTCTTTTAAATCCAATTTTTCTATATATATATATATATATATATATATATATATATATATATATAGACACACACACACACACACACACACATTTAGGTAGTTTTTCCTCCAAAAGAAAAATTGGGGTATTTCAACAATACCCAACCGTGAGGATGCATCTAGTACAAATCTCTACACAAAAAAAAAAATAATAATATTCGACAATGGATGATAATGGTATTTCTTTTCTCCAAATATTCCATAAATCCTTCTCCCCATAGCTCCTTAACTTGCACTGCAAAAGACAAGACAAAACAAAATGAGAAGAAGAATAGAAAGCAAAAGAAAGACATAGAGATGTTTAGGGAAACTTTAGGGTAAAATTTGAAATCAATGGTCAAGATTTGATCTATCCTAGGGCTCTCATTCAACCCTACACTCTTTAAGTCATGCACTTTTTATGGGAATGAAAAATAAAATTATAGGGATGAGTGTGTAAACTATTAAGAAAAGGGGGGGACTAATTAATTTAAAAAGGTGTGTGGATTTATTTTGGGGACCTTAGTAAGCTAATTAGAAATAAATAATTAATTTGTTTTGGGTAAACTAAAGTTGTATAAATTAAATTATTAACGGAAATGGTTCAAAAGGACTAATATTAATTAATCTTTTATAAAAAAATCCCAAAATTTTCTAGTCAAATTTTGGTGTGGTTTCCAGTGTCCCAAGTGGGGCATTATAGTTGGTATCGTAGTAGATGTTCGCACACGTGGACACTCTCGGTAATTAATTAAATAGTCAATGATATTTTAATAACACAATATATAATAATAAATAAATAAATATATAAAATCATTGATTAAAACATTCCACAACCATTAAAATTTAATAACCATTTTTCGTACCTCATTCACAGGATGACACCCATGAGGTGTCGATTGGTTAGGGGTTTGGGATGTAGTTTTCCTATGCCCAAACCACAATCACCCAAGTTAGGACCCCAGATCTTAGAGGCTCTTCAATAGTTGATCAATGTTGTGCAACAACACCTCCCACCACCACAGGAGGCGAGAGAGGAGGAGATCTCGTTAGGAGATGAGGAGCCAATAAGTAAGGACGCACACTTAGAGCTGCCAGAGCACGATACCCCTAGGTGGGAGAGGTTACGTAGCCCTTATATTCATCACGATAGGGTGGCATCTTACCATCGAAGCCGTTCTCATAGTCTTGAGGGACCATTTGGAGATAGATGACCCCTTTCACCTGTTGGATTACAACGCCAGATCGAGACACGAGACCATGTGATTAGGGATCTTCTTCACTTGTAGCCACCCACATACACCGGTTCTATAGATGGATTTGGGGCTAAGTCATGGATCCTTAGCCTGGATAGCTGCTTTGGCTTGCACTCTCATAAGAGAAATATCAAAGTCAGGTTTCCCATACACCTCCTCTGAGACGTACTAGGCATTTGGTGGAGGAATGATGAGTGGAAGCTCCATTTGACTCGAGAGACAATGACCTAGGAGTTGTCTAAGGAGCATTTTAGGGCTCGTTATATGTCAGATCATTTCGTGTAGAAGAGGATTGATGAGTTTCATGACTTGCGATAGGGATCTGGCATAGTAGCACAATATGAGAGTAGGTTCCTAGATCTTATACAATATGTGGACTACCTGTAAGATGAAAAATTATAGGTAAATAGGTTTATTTGAGGTCTGAATGTAGACATAGCAGGAGCAGTTAGGATGCTTTCTCCTCCCATGCTTGAGAAGGCCATTGAGAAGGCCTACTTAGTTAAGGAGAACATGATTAGGGCATGGGAGCACCGAGATAGGAACAAAAGAAAGTTTTAGGATAAGATACATGCCTTTCAGAGTTAGAGGTCATGGGGGACAACACCACCCCTAGAGGAGGATTTTGGCCTCCACCAGCAGCTACGAGGGCTCCACCGCATCCATAGTAGCAAACACAACATCATGGCCACCGGTAGAGAGGGATGAGACAGACCCAGAGCTTACAGAGAGGTGGCACTAGAGGAGGTTTTGGTGGAGCCAGGGATAGGAGATAGGGTACTCAATAGGTATAGCCAACTCGCACGTAATAGTCTGCTAGGGTTGGGCCAGTAGGATCAGTTCACCAAAGTATAGGAGGGACCCCATCTTAGAGAGGTACAAGAGGATGTTTTATTTGTGGGTCCTTGATCATTATGTGTGTATGTGTCTACACAAACCCACTACCATGGATATGTAGAGAGATCCTAGATCTGAGAAGATGATGGGTGATGTAGGATGTGCCCATTGTGTATATGCAGTGGTTGACAACCATCAGCCGAGCATTAGAGCATGGTTATTGAGATGACAGGTACTATTAAGGGTATTTATATCTTATTACTTTTTGATTCAGGTGCTTCAGATTCTTTTATATCTCCTTCTATAGTGGACCAGTGTGGGCTAGTGGTGGCTAGGCAACCAGATAGTTGGCAGTTGAGTTGGCCTCTAGGGCCAAACTCGTTGTGGACTCGTATGTGGAGAGTTGCATACTTGATTTGGGAGTATTCTCCACTACACTTGACCTCTGAGTTATTCCTTTAGGATCCTATGTAGGTATTTTGGGCATGGATTGGCTCGAGGCTCATCAAGCTAAGGCAAATTGTAGAAATAAGGTCATTGAGTGTTAGGATGATCTTGGGAGTGTAGTTGTGATATATGGGATGTAGAGGCCTATCTCTTTACACATGATCTCGGCTAAGAAACTCAAGCGGAGCATGCATAAAGGTTTTCGGTTACTCACTATCATCATCAATGATCAATCGAAAAGCACTCCAGAGCATTCACCCTTAGATGATCATGTAGTTTTGAGGGAGTATGTAAATTTTTTTCCGGGTGAGCTCTAGGGTTACCACCTCACAGAGAGGTGGATTTCACCATTGATTTAGTGTCGGGATTTACACCGCTTTCTAGGGCACCCTTTTAGATGACAACTCCAGAGCTTCATGAGCTTAAGATTTAATTAGAGGAGTTATTGGAGAAGGGTCTCATTTTTCCTAGTGTATCTCCTTGGGGAGCACTGTCATATTTGTTAAAAAGAAGGATGTTTCTCTCAAACTTTGTGTAGACTTTAGGTAGTACAATAAAGTCACAATAAAGAACCGTTATCCACTCCCAGGATTAATGACTTGTTTGATCGATGTAAGGAGCTAGAGAGTTCTCCAAAATCAATCTTAAGTTAGGGTATCATCGATTGTGCATATCAAATGCAGACATTCATAAGACAACTTTTCAAACACTTTATGGGCATTATGATTTCATCTTTGTCCCATTTGGTTTGACTAATTCCATAGTTGTCTTCATGAGACTCATGAATGGAGTATTTGGGACCTTTTTGGATCAATTTTTCTTAGTATCCCAAGATGATATATTGATATATTCTCATTCTGAGGAGGAACATGAGGAACATTTGAGACAAGTACTATAGGTTTTGAGAGAAAAAAGTTGTATGGGAACTTGGAAAAATGTAGCTTCTTTCAGATAGAGATACACTTCTTAGGTCACATCATATCAGGAGAGGGTATCTCAATAGATCCCTCTAAGATATAGGCTATCATGGATTATCCAACACCCACATCAATCACTGAGGTGAGGAGGTTTATGGGTTTAACAGTTACTACCATAGGTTTGTTTAGGATTTCTCTAGGATTTCTCACCCTATTACTTCTCTTTAGAGAAAAGGGAAGAATTTTGATTGGTCAGAAAAGTGTGAGCAGGCATTTCAGTTTCTTAAGGAAAGGTTAACCATGACACCCATCTTAGAAATTCCAAACCCTACAGAGGACTTTGTTGTTTGTACCGATGCATCACTAGAGGTTTTTGGAGCCATTCTTATGTAGGAGCATCGGTGATTACCTTTGAGTCACGTAAGCTCAAAGACTACAAGCTTAACTATCCTACCCATGATTTAGAGCTTGCAGTAGTCATTCATGCACTTGTGCGTTGGCATCATTTCCTTTTGGGTAGACCTTTCATTTTGAGGACTAACCACCATAGCTTATAGCATATCTTCTCACAAACAACCTCAATGCTCGACAATGATGTTGGATGGAGTTCTTATGTGAGTATGACATGGAAGTGTAGTACATCAAAGGAAAGGAAAATGTCATTGCAGATGCACTTAGTAGGCGATGACATGTGCTTGCATCTTTGACCTTGCAGTCAGATTTGAGAGGTAGGATTCTTGAGCATCTTCTTGAGGATAGGTTTTATGAGGGAGCTAGACAGATGTTGGAGTCATAGGGTTCATTAGAGGGAAAATATTTAGGGTGCATTTTAGAGACAGATGGTTTACTTTAGTTTCATAGGCATATCTATGTGCCTAAGTCAAGTGATCTACATAGCTTCATCCTCAGAGAGGCTCATTGATATCCTTATGTGGCACATCAAGAAGTGAAGAAAATACACGCTGATATGAGGGAGTTATATTATTGGCTAGGTCTTTGAGGAGACATAGCATATTTTGTTGCATGATGCCTTGAGTGTCAGAGGGTCAAGGAAGAGCATTCTCATCCCACAGGACTCTTACATCCTCATGATATTCTAGAGTGGAAATGGGATGTGATCTCCATGGACTTCATAGTAGGAATGACTATTTCTTCTTACCATCATGATGCCATTATGGTCACTATGGATAACTTGACCAAGGTTGCACATTTCTCACCAACCAAAGTCACCTATAATGCATAGGTCATCACCAAAGTATTTATGGAGGACATTTTTAGGTTGCATGGGATTCCAAAGACCATCATTAATGATAGGGATACCATTTACACTTTAGTTTTCTGGACTTCCTTTCATGCCGCTCTGCATACTCAGATTAATTTCAGCTCATCATATCATCCAGAGACAGATGGACAGTGTTGGTACCAAAATTTGTTCTCCTTTTCAGTCTGAGAAGCATCGTAGAGATATGACATGAATCTTGAAGTCAAATAGATCATGAAGTGTGTCATTTTGTAGTTGGGGATGTGATCTAACCGCACTCAGTTTCGGAGAGATGTATAAAGACTCAAATAGGACTTGATTTTGTCCTAACTGTTTTAGGTTGTGCCTTTTAACCAAGGTAAGAGGACCTATTTTGTAACCCTCAAATGGTGAAGGAGATGAATATATCCCTCAATTTGTGCAAATATTATGAAGAGGCCTTGGGAAAATATGATCAACACTCCAAATATGACTTTCACAAGTTGTCACTCCCAGATTATGGAGATATTTTCAATGCAAGGAAAGGGTTACTGAAGACATTGTATGATCTTGATTTGCTTTGTGCATTTTTGTAGATGGATTAGATTATTTTTTTGACACACAATGTAATGCAGGGGTAGTATGGGGTAGGATTAGTTATTTTGAATGAATTTTTGGTGGGAGATTTTAGACAAGACTAACCAAAATTTGCCAAATTCTTTGAGGACCTTTGTAAGAAATTTGTAAGACCTAAATAGTAGAATGCTTCAAAGGGGTTAAGGTACTCCTTTAACCAGGATATGTGCACCAAATGGAGGCCCAGATCTGCACTCTTCCACACAATATTTGACAACCTGCCACAAAATCTTGAAGCAGATGAACCAACAAAGCATCCAAAACCTCTATTTTATCATGACCTAAGGTGCACCCAAAGGTTTACAAACAATCTCTAAATTCAAGGAAGGTAAAGTGATTTTAAATCTATTTATCTCTTTATCAAATGAAATATCTTCTGAATGTGAGATTGCAAATTCCACTAAACTATCAACAAGAAATGAGACCATGTATGATCAAGAGAGATTTTAAACACAAGACTATAATAGGAGCAAGAAACACAAATTGAAAACATTCTGAAACATAAGTGCATGCAAATTTTGCCAAGAGACAACACAAAATAATCTAGAAATGATCAAATCTACCAACAGGGAATGTTATAAGAACAATCTCAAAGCTTTTTGATGGCTTTACAATTGAAACCAACTCAATATGATACAAATCTGATGCAAAAGGAATTAGAAATGGTTCTCAGGTGGTTTCTCAAAGAATGGGCTTCTTCCTAGATTTTCCCATGAAATTATAAGTTTCTCCGACCTTTTGCATGTCAAAAAACATGCATTATATAACATTCTATTACATTTGATCCTTCTTTCCCAAGAAAATAATATGCCAAGCATCAAGTTTGTTACAGAATTCCAACATGATTCACAGATAGGGACGTTTAACATATTTGCAACAAAAGTTGCCAGGTGTTTCAAAAAAGGTGAATCATTACAAAACCTTCATCATTATCCATTGTGGAGGCACATTTTTCATCCTCAAAGCATGCAGACCCCTTTCATTTCATTATTTCATCCTTATCCCTCCAAAATTTGATTCTGTAACTTCTTGATTTGATATTTCATGTTTTTGCTCGAGCCCGAACAAAATTTCATTTCAAAAGCACCCCAAATCTGCAAATTGAAATTTCAAATTGATCCCATTGTTCCTTGAAGGCCAAAATGACATGAATTTACCAAAGATTTGATGAAAATTGATGCAAAATTCACATCTCCAAGCTTCCTAGAGCAAAAATGGTGGCCAAACTGAAGAATGCATAGTTACCGTTGATCTGCCTTTATCCCTTCAATCTGAGCCCTCCACGTGTCATAATGTGATTGGGAATGGATTTGGGATCACTTTTTGACTTTTTAACATTTTTGGAAAAATGTAAAATTTTGACAATTTTCTCCACCCTTCTGCCCTTGAGATTTGGTGCTGACATGTGGCACATTGTGGGTCCCATTGAAGTCGCGCTCAATTCTACACATTTCCACCTTTTTGGAAATTTGGAAATTTTTCACTTTTTCCCCACGGGCCCACACCTCCGCCTCTACCCTTGACACATGTCACATTCTCTATTGCTAAGGATCTATGGGCTCAAATCACATTTTAACTCCCTTTTTTTGCCGAGGGAAAATTTCCCACTTTTCTTCCGTGGACCCATGCCTCCGAATTTGTCCCTACCACATGTCTCCTTGTGGTTCATTTTTGGGCTAGTGCTTCAAATTCTCACTCTGACTCATTTTGCAAAAAGGAAAAATTCCCTTTTGCCTCTGGCAGCCCACACTCCCTTCTACACACCTGCCACGTGTCTCCCTTCACTCCATTACAGACCTCGTGGCCCTTTCCTCAACCTTTTTCCCTTTTTGCCAAAAAGGCAAAAATCTTCTAAGTTCCCGCCAACCTTCCATCCCACCTACCATGTGTCCTCCTCAGATTGGATGTGGGCCTTGGGGGATTTTCTCCATTTCTACGCACTTTTCCAAAGTTCTCTAAGGCACAAAATGACCCACCCATCCACCCTTGTTTCTACTTGTGACACGTGTCCCTCCTCTAGGACTTGTGGAGCTGCGGGAGAATTTTGTAATTTTTTCCAAAACCAAAAATGATTAAGTTTTCAAAGAAACCCACCGAACCTTTTCCAACCACAAGTGGCCACATATGAGGGGAGGCTTGAGCTTTAATTTTATGGGCAAAGGACACCCGTATGACTATAAAAAAACACAATTTTTCGAGATGCCCGAATTTGATTTTTTCTTCGTGGGTGAAGGATTTTTTGGTCAAAAATAAATGGAAAGTGATTTTAGGCAATTTTCAACCATGGGGATAGATTTTGAGGGAAAATATGCATGAAACAAATAACCACGAGCTCCAAAGGCTGGGAAAAGTGGAAAAAATGGCAGAGGCATTGATTTGGAAGAATTAGGGCACAAAATAGGGCATGCATGTATTTTTCTTTCAAGTTGGGGAAAAATAATAAGTTTATGAGATTTTCAAAGCACTCAATCTAGAGGGAAAGTTTGCAGACCACCAAATTCAAAGAAAAACATTTTAGAGCAAGCAAACCAAAGGGGAAAGATGACAATATAACAGAGGATCAAAATGGGCACCAACATATAGACACGAGAGGGTTAATTAGATACGAGGACATGTTGAGGATGTATGTGATGGACCAGCAGAGGAAGTGGGAATATTATCTTCATTTAGTTGAGTTTACATACAACAACAACTATCACAGTTCCATTGGTATGGCTCCTTACCGTGTTTTGTATGGACGACCTTGCAGAACACCTTCGAGTTGGGACAAACTAGATGATAGGATTATTCTTAGACCAACTTACCTACAGGACTTAGAGCAGTAGGTTGTTCTGATTAGATAGCATCTTGAGCAGGACTAGAGCATGCCAAAAGGTGTATGTAGATACCAAGAGGATTGTTCATCACTTCTCAGTGGGTGACCAAGGTCTTCTTGAGATTTCATCCACATAAGATCCTGATCCGCTATGGAAAGGGTTATAAGCTATTGCCTCATTTTGTGGGGCCTTTTGATATTTTAGAGGTCATCGGTCTAGTTGCGTATCACTTAGCTTTTCCACCACACCTTGTACTAGCCCACGATGTATTTCATGTTTCGTACTATGTATATATGTACCGATGTTTCTCATCTTTTGATTGGAAAACATTATAGCTAGATGATGGAGGGTAGTGGAGACTGGAGCCCACACACATACTAGAGCACTTTGAGGTTAACCCTTCGAGTGGTCGAGACTTGGACCAGGTTAGAGTGTAGTGGGATAGATATGATGAGACAATAGCTACCTGGGAGGATTCTACACCATTGAGGGCTAGATATCCCTATCTCTTTGGTGACTTCCAGGAGGAAGTCTAATTTTAGGAGAGGGGGATGTAGTGCCCACATTTTTATAGCCTCAATTATTTGTTGTTCTCTTTACTCATAGACATGTTTTGACAGGGATTTGATATATTTTGGACATTATGTTAGGATATTTGACCTCCTTAGACATGTATGGAGATTTGGGCGTATAGCACCAATTTGGCTTGATTACTATGTTGACACCTTATCTTATGATGTTATGGATACTAACTGATATGATGTTGTTTGGACCTTATTTATATTTGATGGATACTCAGTTTAGTTGCATGTTTGGATTTTATGGATGTATGTCACTTTATCATTATGGCTAACTCATGGTGAATTGTGTATAATTATGCATGTTGTTGCATTTTCGATTCCAGGATGATGATATGCTAGCATAAAATTCATTGATTACTTATTGATTAGTTGATTCACATTTTATCGGATAGGTGTATTTAATGTGTGCAATGAGTGTGTAGGTGACAGATCATAGGAGAATGTGGGATTCAGGGCAGCTACACAAATTTTGCACAAGTAGCCCACGGGGCTAAGTCCTAACCGTGTTTATTGTATGAGGCCTTAGTATTAGATTTCATTATTTTGGGAACCATGAGTGACCCTCATTTGTAACATAGTATGTCATGTAATATTAATCTTAATTTAGCATGTTTATTTGCTTTGTAAACTTGTTTTGGGGACATAATGGTCCACACTTAAATTTAGTTTTGTGTTTCGGTAGTGGTGTATTTAATTAGAGGGGATTAGGGACACATGTGAACCCTTGGGTGGGCCCCACATCCTCTACACTTGTGCCCAAATGTGCCAAACCCGAAATTTTACTATTTTAGGAATTTTTAGTGTCCCCTTTTAGTTTAGGAGTTTACTTAGCATGAAAATAGGCCCTTGGACCCTACCTAATAGGTAGGGGCTTAATTTTAAGGCATAGAGGAGTTTCCTCCCATTTTTCTCTCTTTGGTCACCATCCATGTAAGATGGAGTGGTATGTGTGTTTGTTAAAAGTTGCACAAGTTTTTTTGTTTTTCATTTTGGGTAATTTGGGAGAAGAGGGTTAAAATATATTTTATCTTTTCTCTCTTTTATTTTTAGAATATTTGACCTTGAGGGAAGAGAGGGGTGACACATGTCACCCCCTCATTTGTGAGGATTTTTGTTGGCTTCTCTTCAAATTATCCCTCATGGGGAAAGAAGAGAACTTTTTTAGAGCTTTTGCTTGGAGGCTTGTGGATTTTGGGGGCTAGAGCTTGCTTGGATAAAGAAGAGGAAAAGTTAGAGTGTTGGAGATATTTTGGAGGTAGGATCCTTGAGCTCATTTTATGTTTTATATTATGTTAGATATTAGTCTTGTTTTGTTTAAAATGTGTGTTGCTTCTTGTGTGTTGTTATTTGTTGATTATACTTGTTTTATTTTTCTCCATCCATCATATGGCATGATGGATTTTAGAGTTTGTGGGGGAAGAGAGAGGAATTTTTCCTCTCAAACCTCATGGCTTGATGGGCAAGCCATGTAGGATTTTTTTTACTCCCCTCAAATGGTTTGAGGTGGGGAAGGTGGTTCATATGGTTTGAACCCCCTTCCCCATTCTTGGAGAGGAAACCCATTGGGTTTGAAAATCCTCCCAAGAAGGATTTTGGTGAATGGGTGGAGAAATAAGGAGGGTTTGATGACTTTGGAGGAATAAGGAGGTTGTGGAGATTATTGTTTATGTGTAACCAATGTTGGCTACACTTTTGGCACTTGGAGATCTCTTTCTTCTCTTCCCCATTTTGGAGGTAGAATATGGTTTTCCCTCCTTTCCCTTCTTTGCAAAATTTGGTGTTTTTCTTAGTGCATGGTCTTGGCTTGTATGTGAAAATATTGTGGTGTTTGTTTCCCTAAATCTTGTGCACAAAGTTGTGGAAGCTAGCTCTCTCTCCCATGGGCTTGGGAGGCTAGCATGTCTTCCAACCTTGGAAAGGCATGTAATGATGCCTAAATGTTGGGTGGTTAAACAAGCCTTGTTCTCTTGAAGTTGGATCCTTGTTAACCTTCAAAATTTGGAGTTCATATGGATGATAGTTTGAGCCTTAAGCTTGAAGATTGCTGCAGTATCTTTGGTGGCATGGTCTTTTATGGCTCTCTCCTTGTTTTGGAAAATTTTTAGCCTTTTGATAAACATGTGTTCTTTGTAAAAATATTGAAGCGAACCTCTTTGTAAGCCTTCCATTTTGATATATGTATAGTGCGTGGAATCACACGTGTTTCAAAGTTGTGTTTGTCCCTCTCCCGAATATAGTTGAAGGTTGTATGTAATGTGTAAATCTTACTACTCTCCTTGAGAGGGATAATCGTGTTGTATTAAGAAGTATGTTCTTCATTGTTGTATTACAAAAAAAAAGAAAAAAAAAGAATACATATAAGATTTTAGCTTAAAATGTGGAATGGAGAATTTAGTATTCTTTCATTAAGTAGTTCTTCCCTTACCAAAGAGCTTATTTGTAATGTAGAGATTCTCTCCTTGAATCCAAAGCTAGATACTTTGTGGGCATGTTTTCTCCAATAGAAGTGTAAAATGAAATGTTGAGGTTCTTAAATAAAAGTGTATCTCCTTCTTGTTAACATTGGAAAAAGATTAAAAATTAACTATTGTATTGAAATGGAAATTTGGTTGCTATTAGAAGTTGTTGTTCAAAGAAAAGAACACCGTTATTTCTTTACACTTATTTCTTGATTCAAGTTATTTATAACTTTAAAAATCTGGTTGTTGTTCTTAAAAATAAAATAAAAAAGTTCTTTTGAGTTGGAATAGTGAAGTACAACAAGGCTTTAGTTCTTTTCTATTTTTGGAATGAAAGCATTTGTAAATCATTTGTTGAAATATAGCTCACTTGTTCAATGCAAGTCTTTCCTTTTATCTGCAAAACGAAACAATTTTACAATTTATATTAGTGTACATAGTTATAAAGAAATTATATAACAAAGATAAAACTAAATGCATAAATTACATATTTTACAAATTAAGAGATGTAAAAATAAAAGTCCAAATATTGATCGAATATTTACTAAATAAATAAAAGTATATAATAATATATATGTTAGATATATATTATATAATAATATATATACTATATCTATATTTTATAATATTAATTTAAGGAGATTATATATATATATATATATATATATATATTAGAAAATAAAATAAAAATAATAATAAATAAACTATATACAATGGGGAGTGTTTTAGTTTTAAAAATAAAAATAAAAGAGTTACATTAAAAAAGCTGTGGTGAAATTTTAAGGATTTTTCAAACATTAAAAAAATAACAAAGGGAATGGGGAGGGCTAAGCCCTCCCTCCCAAACATGTGCCCTAACCCTTCACCTACGTGGCTTCACACTTCCCCATGTATCCTCCAAATCCCCTCACCCCACACCCCCTCCAGCGTGGATACCCCTCTCCCTTCCACTGCAGACTCCACTCCACCATGCCTTCCCCAAACCCCTAGACTTGCACCCTCCATGACCCTTCACCATCTCCAAACCATTAAAATATCATTGTTGCATAATTTTTCTACACACACACACACACACACACACACACACACACACACACACACACACACTCACACACACATTTAGGCACTTTGCCTCCAAAAGGAAAAATTGGCGTATTTGAACAATACCCAACCGAGAGGATGCATCTAGTAGAAATCTCTACACAAAAAAAACATAATAATATTAAAAAATGGATGATAATGGTATTTATTTTCTCCAAATATTCCATGAATCCTTCTCCCATTGCTCCTTAACCCGCACCTACAAAAGACAAGACAAAACAAAATGAGAAGAAGAATAGAAAGCAAAAGTAATAAATAGAGATGTTTAGGGAAAATTTAGGGTAAAATTCAAAATCAATGGTCAAGATTTGATCTATCCTAGGGCTCTCATTTAACCCTACAATCTTTAAGTCATGCACTTTTTATGGGAATGAAAAATAAAATAATAGGGGATGAGTGTGTCAACTATTAGGCAAAGGGGGGGGAGCTAATTAATTTAATAAGGTGTGTGGATTTATTTTGGGGACCTTAGTAAGCCAATTAGAAATAAATAATTAATTTGTTTTGGGTAAACTAATTTTTTTAAATAAAATTATTAACAGGAAATGGTTCAAAAGGACTAATATTGATTAATCTTTTTTTAAAAAATCCCTAAATTTTATAGTCAAATTTTTGTGTGGTTTCCATTATCCCAGGTTAGGCATTACATTTTGAGATTCTTAGAACTCGTTTATGGGGATGTCTACCAAAAAAATATGGAGAGAATAGTTTTGGTTTGAGTTGATTTGGTTATCTCTTTTGAGATCTTCCCCTTGTAACTTCTTGAGTTGGAATGGTTGTGGTACTTCTATTTTTGAGACTGTACCACCTTCTTTGAACTTATAAGGGCGTGTAAATTTGGAGGATATTATTTTCTCCTCTACTCTGAGAAAACCCACATCTTATTGAAGGCTTGACTATTTTGTTTGAAGGTTAATTGACTGGAGTTGTAACTTGTTGAGGGATTAAGTAACCTCTGGTTAGATACTGTATTGTTATTTACTCTTGGGTTGATATAGAGCTCATTTGAAATAGACGTTATCAGTTTTTGAATTTTTGGAATGTTGTATGCATACTCCTTTGTGTGATCAATGTTTGAAATGAATACCTTCTTTGTCACAATATTTATAGATGGATCTTTGAGAGTCTTTGTTGTGATTTATTGTTCACTCACATTCGAGGAAAATTTGAGACATTGCTTAACTTAAATGTAATTTTGGGTTTTCTTAATCTCTTCAGATCCTTTTAATTAATTTATGGGTTTTAAAAGAAAAAGGAGTTGAATACCCTAGTGTACTGAATCTTGTTGGTAGGATTTATTACCTCTAGTTCAGGATTGTTTCTTTAATTTGTTCTTATTTTGGATCATGAACTACTTGCTCTTTTGTATTGAGCTATTGAAGCCCTTGTAATTGGGATTTCAGTTTCTATTGAGTTCATGAGTATTTTTGAACTTTTTTAGCTTATACTTGATTTGGGTTTTGTATCCTTTGTTAGATTCATTGAAGGAATCTTTGGGTCTTTAAAAGAGAGAAAGGAATATATTTCTCTTGTGGATAGTATTCTATTTTTGGGACTGTACTGTGTACTCCTTTCTGAGAAATGAATTCAAACTTGTGTTTAATGAATTGGAATAGATAAACCAGGTTGTATTGATTTGTAAGGGAAACTAGAAGTGTTTTTTTCTTTAAACTGTGTGTTTGGTTTTGTGTTCTCTCTTGGGAACTAGTAAAAGAACTTCTAAGTTTGAAATAGAAATGGGAATTCATTTGATAGTATAAATGAAATGAATTCTTGATTAGAACTTTAAAGTTCATTTGATCAAACTTCTCTATATCACAACTCTCTTCTTGGCTGTAGAGTGATTGTTCTCTTAGGCCTGCTCGACTTCTTGGGTTCAGATTTCTGTCCTTTTGTCTTGTAGGAAATAGTGGGAAATCACTCTTCTAAGATGGAAATTTCCTTGTGGATTGTTTAGGCTACTTTGTACTTAGTCATTTTTTGTAATGATGTGGAAAGAGAACAACTGAGTTGGTTCTGTAGAAGAGAAAATGTAAACATGTTTAGACCAACTGCTTTGTTTGACTGAGTCATACTTCATTTGGATTTGATATTGGAAGGTTTTCTCCTTTTGCACTCTATCGTATTATGAATCCTCCTTGGAAGGACATGAGAAGATATTAACCTTGTGTGGGTCTTTCTTTGATTTTTGGAACGTCTAGTTTCGATATTTGAATGATATCTTCTAACATATAGAAGTTAATTAAGAATTACAGTAGAATATTTGATTCTCTATCCCTTCTTAGATAGATTATGGATTCTTGTTTAGATGTTGTCTCTTTAATGTTGAATCCTTATATTGTTATCCTTGAACTGAAGCAGTTATGTTTGTTCTGAACCTATTTCTATCTTTCGGATGATTAGTGTATGGGGAATAGTATGTATTGATTCTTATTCTTTTTTGATTAAGTTATAGGATGAATCATCCTAATATGAGCTATGTTGTAAATAACTTCTTTTGCTACATAGTAAAGATAAATTTTGTATTTCTATTATGATGGAATTATGAAACAATTGGGTGACAAGATATTTTGTTTGTTTAAAAGTAATTGAAAGGATCAATTAAACTATATCTTATAATGTAGATGTTGCGGATTATATTATGCTCTTTTCTTAAAAGTGAATTTAGAATCATTATTGTACTTCTTTTCTAGTTGTTATTACTTATGCTAATTTGTATATTAATTGGTTCATTAAAGTACATTTGTTTTAATGGAACAATTAGTGGAATGCACTTTTTTTAATGCTTAGTGCTTATGCATGCTCGATTGAATCGATCTGTGCTAGCAATTTTTGTAGATGGACATCATAGGTGATAAAAGAAGGCAAATTTTTTTATGATGCATTGGCTTATTTAATGCTAGAATCTTATGAAATAAATTTTGATTCATTCTTGAGTTGTATTGGAAAATAAAAGTGATGTTATTTTATTATATTAATGATGATTGACATGCAATATGTATGAAATGCATAGCCTTGTAAATTTATTTTTAACATGATGAATTAAAAGGTTTGGAGACTGACTCCAATTTGTTGTGTAAATTCTCTTGTACTTTATATGATGGAAATAATAGTTATATCTTGTCGATATTATTTATATTTGTTTTTATAATATTGTTGTTATTAATTGATAAGTTGGATTAAAGTGGATAGTACAATCTCCCTTACTATATCAAAAACTTGTTAAATTACAAAAAGATGTCATTCTCTAACTACATAACTATAGTTTAATAATGAAATATGCATTGGTCATACAATTAAACTATATGAGTAAAGAATGATAAAAAGGTTATGTTAACCCTAACATCTAACCATGTAGAGGAAGACTCTTCCTCTCTCATAAGAATGAAAAATAAAATGAATGGTGGTTATTATCTCTAATCCTTGTGCTTCGTTTATAAAAAAGTAAACACTAGCTGAATCTAGGTGAATGATACACCCTCTTAGACAACCAAGTTATATTAAAAATTAACCGTTTGATGTTTGTTTCCATGTTTTTCGAGGATAACTACTTGTTAGGCCACGTTAATGAATGTTAATGCAAGCATGAGTTAATGAAGTTCTTAATATCAAATCAAATTAATTATGGATAAAGAACTTAAAGAATGTTGGAATTAGGGTTAGGCATGGTTTCTATAATTTGAATCTTAATCCAATTAAATTATGAATTTAATGACCACTAAGGGGTATGTACATCATGATGAATCAGTTCTAATGGATGTTGGCACATGCCAACTATAGGACTATACCTTCAAGAAGACCAAGGGCTTCTCGAGGATACAATGTTGCAGTTGACATGTGGCAACACCCTTTCATATTTGTTCATCTAGATCTACACACATTTGGATTTGAACTTATTTTCTCTCTAAGTCGAGTTAGTAGCATGTTTAGGATAGGGAATATATCTCTATGACTCGGGATACCTTGGGACATTTGGTTGACTTAGGTCAACCGAGTATGCCCATATACCCTAAGTCATCATGAGCGTCTTCCTATAACAAATTATGTTGCTAACCTGGGCTAGGGTCAAACCTTGGGCAAGTGGACTAATGGTAGTTAGTAAAGACCATTCTAGATAACAGAGAGTGAGGTGAAGGGCATATTCTGAAATGACGAGTATGTCATCTAGGAATAGTAACATGAAAAGTATATTGAAAATATTTGGCCAAAGTATCATAAGTTGCTTGGTTGCATTGTCCTAAGTCACCTAGTTTAAATCAATGTGACATTAGATGAATATTGGTAACAAATATTCATATAGGTTCTTTAAATAGATCACTCGGACCCAAAATAGGCAGGAAAACCAAGTATACATAAATTATTCTATACTTTAAGTCAAACATGAGAGATTGGTTGGTAACCAAGTCATGGAATGAGAGATCGGTAACATATTGAGTCATTACAGCTGCATATGGTTATATGTTATGAGATTGATTGGCATGGAATGTGTGTTCTAAATGATGTTTTATTTAGAACAAAGAACATTGTGTTAAAAAAAAATTCCCTTGTTTCTAAAGTCTTAAAATGGGAATGTTACATGGAGGTAGATCAAGATGATCCGTGAGTCACGCACATGAATAGGTGAGAACCAAAGAGTGACATTTTGTAGGATGATTTATATTATTTTTGATGTTTCTTGAAACATATTTGAATGTTTTGTGATTTTGAAATTTTTCTGAAACTATGTACAGGAAGACAAAGAAACATGGATGCCCCTAGCAATAGATGGGATGTATAAGGGAAGAATGCCATGCGCATGCACAAGAAATTAAAGATATGAAAATGCCCCAACATTAGGTGGGAGTATTCAAAGGAAAAATATTCATGCACTGATGATGAATGGGGGATCAAGAAAAATATGAATAAGTTCAACATGATGATGAACGTAAACCAATGAAGTGCTAGGAAGGAGAAAGGATGGCCCAAACATAAGTGACCAAGAAACACCTAATAGAAAGGAAGTGAAGATTTTTTTGTGAAAGGGAAAAAGGTGTCTCGTAAACATGTCCAAAAAGGAAATATTATACACATGGATATTCTCGAATGAATTATAAGAACAAAAATGTTATGAATGTAGCTTAGAATCCTCATAATGAATAATTAATTAGCCAAAGGTGAAAATAATGAGAAAATACATGCACTAAAGAAAGAGTTTGAACAAGGTCAAAAAAACACTTGGTAACATACTAATCCTATTTTGTTCAAAGAAATCCAATGTGTGCACATGGAAATTAATTACCTTTTGAAGGTAATATGTATGAGAAAAAAATAAGACAAACTAGCTAATGTGTAGGAATGATTGATTTTGATAGGTGATTTATAAATGGAGGGTGGAGGGATAGCCGTACATTTCTCCACTACCATCCAGACATCCATAGCCCTGATGAAGATGCATCTAATTTTAATCACAACATTACTCTACTACCAATATCGTGTCAACATTCCCGATAAAGATTATTGAAATACCCCAAGCAAGAGTAATATATCAATTTGATTTTACTTTTAGATTTTTCTTTTGATTTGATTGATTTTGATTCTTTTACTTTCTGAAAACCTATTTCATCTCTTTATTTGACAAAGGGTTAAGAACCACCGATGGCTTGATGGAAGGAGGTGGAATTGATTGCGAGGATGACATTGGCTAGTGTCCACAAATATTTTCAAATGTTCTTCGTAACAAGTTTATTAGATGTTGAATGTGATACCATCTCTAAGAGGTCACGTTCTTTAATATACCAAGGTGATAAAAGACCAAGGTCAAACAATTACCATAGAGATAAATGTTTCAAAATACGTGTGAAAAGGCTAACCAAAATATCACCAAAGGGATGAAAATAATAGAAAGACTTACGAAGAAGAGCAAAAAGGGAAGAAAGAACATCCATGTGTACACAATACCCGATTGTAATGTTTGATCTTTGTACCTTTGATACTTTTATGTTTTCTCATTTTTTTGTATTTTTGAATTGTATTTTATTTTTAGGTTTTGATAGTTTTTGCAAAGATGGGACAAACAAAGTGAATCTACATGATAAGATCCAAAAAAATGTTAGCAACTTCCTTTTTTTTAATAATGGCAAATAGTTTTTTGAAAGGGACTATACCCTTGAATACAAAAAAAGGCCTTTAAGCTGGAATAAGAGTGAGAAACATAGCAGGACTAACCAAGTCCAGGTAATACAATGAAATTCCACGTAGCCCAGAAACAGCTACACAAGCGAGACTTAACAGCAAAACAACAGCAAAAAAACAGTAACCCGACAGTCAAGAAACAGTAAGAATAACAAAAGAGAGCAGTAGAAGCATGCAGGACTACTTCTTGGCTGCTTGATCAACACTGATCTTGACTTTTTTCCAAGCATGAAACATACCCAAAGCGGTCATGTGGGCGGCATCCGTCTTATCGAGCTCCTCGATGGTTCTTTTGCTCTCTTTTCATTGCCCCAAAGTGCAAATGGACACCTGCTTTGAGGTTGGAAACACTTTTGGCATGCCCACGATGAATTCCTCAATGGCCCTAAAGGCGGAAATCTTGTAATCATGCCTAGTCTTAGCCTTCCCAAGGCGGAGTCCAAGGAGGTCAGCTTTTATATATGTCTTCAATTTGACTATTGTCAATGCTCCCTTCCCCCTCCATGCTTTTCTTACCTTTTTGCTTAGCTAGGTTTTTGACCTCATTCTTTAGCATATTTATCTCAGCCTCTAAGGCCTCCAGTCTCTTGGAAGGGTTATCCATCTGTGCTTCCCGGGGACTGGCACTACTTATGTTCAGTAGGTCACGTGCAATGTCAAGATCAAGAGGCTCTTTCCCTGCTGCAAGAGTCTCAAGGTTGAGTCTCCTAGAAGCCCTAGTGAGTGGACGCTTAGAGGTAGAGGCGAGGTGGGTGGCAGGAGGAGCAGTAGGAGGAATAGAAGGAGAAACATGTGCAGGCAAGGGGGTAGCAGCACCGGTGGCATGGGCAGTAGTAAGGGCATCAAGGGCAGCAGGAGAAGCAAGATGCGAGCAGAGCCCATCGGAGCCGGGCTAGGAGAGGAAGGAAGACCGGGGTACTTGAGAAGGCAGTATTTGTGAATTAGCAAAATAAGCCCTTGATGCAAGGGAATCACCCGAGAATGCTTCTGGAACTCCAAAATGGAGCGCTCAAGAGATTTTAAAAGATAATGAGGGAAGCAAACCAATCTATTCCTACGGAAGTGGTTTAAAAAGATGAGATGCTTAGCTGGGACAGTAACAAACCTACCTTCCAAGGAGATGAAACGAATCATCATGCGAGTGACTTCATCAAACGGTGATGGGATTGAGCTTACAAGCAGACCCGCTGTGCTAAAAATAAGCTTCTCATCTTCCTCCACAAATCTTCTTTCTTCAGTTTCTTTGATAACCCTTTTGTTGAAGAAGCGGTATCCATCCAGCCGAGACCTCGCTTCAGAATGAGCTCTTCATTGACAAGAATTTTCTATCCCCCATAGTGGCAGTCCTCTCTTTCCACTCCTTTGCAAAGCGTCTTCAAATACTTTGATCATGTCCTTGCATCCTTTCAACAAAGCCTGGTGAAGCCGCCTATCTTGAGAATGTTCCAAAGCTCAATAAGCTCCTTCCAATCGGGTCCGCGCACGACTCAATTTGTGAGGAGGTCCTCCCATCTTCTCGGTGGTGTGCAGAGTTACAACAAATTCCGAATGCCGTTGAGCGTGAAGAGCATTCGTTTCTTACTTTGAAGATTGCATAAGACTCAGGAACTGTAGCCATTGGTCTTCTCATGAACGGCTACGTAATTGCTTTGAACCGAGCTGCGGGAAGTCACGTGTGAAAACCCTTTTCCTGTCAACAATCACTTTGTAATTATCATCGGTTTTCATGGAGTTTGGCATCCGGATATCAACAGCTGTTGTACCTCCCGCGTGTGTGATTTTCAAATCTGGATGACTCCACTTGAAGTTTCTTAAATAGATCTTGCTATTATTTGAAAAAGATATTATTTGCCTCGCCATATAGAATAAAGCAGCACGTGTGAAAGAATTGATGATTTTGATTTTCCTCCAAAGATTAAGGCTTATCTCTAGAGATTGCTTGCTTGTGAAGATCCGCATGGATGCTGTTGTGAAGCTGATTAGGGATACTATCATTATCCCAGATAGTAAAATTTATATTAATGCCATAATTGGCCAGTGCATCCGCCAGATTGTTGCCTTCCCCGTAAGGAAGTATGTATGATTCTGATACTATTGAAGGTGTGGCAAATGCTTATGGATTCAGAGATAAAGTCTTTAATACTCCAACTGGGAGATGAGGACTGATTAAGAAGCTTAATGATATTAAGGAGTCCCCTTCAACAATAAGGTTCTGAATATTTTGAGCCCGTGTAACTCTCAAGCCCCAGAGAGAAGATAATGCTTCGGCAAAATGATTGGTTTGAATTCCCATTTTCCAAAGCATAAGCAGCAATCAAATTACCTTTGTGGTCTCGTATAGCTCCTCCTCCAAATTCTTGTCCCGGGGTTTCCCTTAGAGGCACCATCAAAGTTCAAGCTTGAACCAATTACGGTCAGGAGGATGCCATTTAATCAAAGATCTATCTACACTATTCCCGTGTTGCTCCATTTCAATGTGCCAATTAGATAAAATGTGCTCTTCATTCTCGGGATAACACTTGTTCTTGGAGGGTTTAAATCGGCCATGTCCTCTTTGATACCTTGAGAAATTTTTCCAATACGATTTTATAATTCTGTTTTTATTTACGAATATGATATTATTTCTGTCCTTCCAAATCCTCCAGATTAAGTGTGGGATTGCTAATTTCCGATTCTTTTGATAGCACAATGTCCGAATGGTGGGTTCCATTGATTCCATAGCTGATTAAGGTTCTTCGGCCACACCTAGAGAGCATCAAATTTAGAAAGAACAAAGCTCCAAATTCTATCGGATAAGCACAATGTATGAACAAATGACTAATGTCTTCATAGTCATTCCTACAAAGGTGGCACCAATTAGGAATTATAAATCCTCTTCTCATCAAATTGTCGGTGGTGAGAATTCTACCTCGATGGCCAGCCAAAAAAATTTTATTTTGGGGTTAACTCGGGCATCCAGATCTTGTTCCATTAAAAGTCGAGTTAGTTCTTGTGAGAAAGATTGGTATAACCAGTTTGACCGAGTATTTCCCATCTTGTGAATTTCTCCAAACCACTCATCGAATTGGTGACTTAAAGGGAAGAGGTCTAAAAGATCTGAAGGGAGGAAGTAGATTGTTTCAGCTCAATTCGTTCCATAGAAAGTCTTTTCCAAGTCTTGTTGGTGCCATTTCCTTCAATATAGTCCTTGACTTTAGTTCCATACTTGCTTATAAGGTTGTCCTTAGGCTGTCCCAAATCTCTCCAAGGGGTTGTCACATCGAACCAATTATCCTCCCGAGAATTTTATCTCACTTTGCCATCCCCACTTTCCATTTGTTGCCCCGCTTGATGAAGTTTCTACTTGACTGATTATTCCAAAAATCAAACCATTGGGTAGTTGTTCTTCATGCAGATAGGAGTAGACAGCTTGTTGATTCAAGTATTTTGCTTTAATAACATCAATCCAGGGTTGTTTCTCAGATAGCAATCTCCAGCCCATCTTAGCGATGAGTGCCTCATTCATTTTCTCAATATTTTTTATGCCCAGCCCTCCCATGGATTTTGGGGTGCAGACCTTATCCCAGGCCACTAGGTGAAATTTGAACTTCTCTTCCATGCCTTGCCATAAAATTTTTTTCTGAATCCTTTCAATTTTCTCTCTGAAGGAAGAAGGAATTTTGAAAAGTGACATGATATAGATGGGCAGACTTTGGAGTGTACTTTTAATGAGAAGGCACTTACCAGCACTAGAGAGAGTGGCCCCTTTCCAACCTGCCATCTTTTTCTGAAATCTCATCAACAAATCATCCCACACCATGTGAGAGACTTTCTTAGTGCCAAGAGGGAGGCCTAAGTACGTTGCTGGAAGAGCACCTATTCTACAGCCCAGAATTTTAGCAATCTTGAGCTGTCTTTCCTCAGGGGTGTTAAAGAAAAAAATGGTGCTTTTGTCATAATTAATCTCTTTCCAAGAGGTAGATTCATAGAGTTGTAATAAATCCTTAATAGCTTTAGCTTCCACAACTGAGGCCAGAAGAAGAAGGATTGTGATAGCGTTAGCAACTTCCTTGATAAGGGATACTAAGCATGTTTTCTTATTAAGATTCATATTATCTCCAATCTCAATGATTGTGGTGAGCTCATACTCATGAAATGACCGTGATTTATCTTGAAATGGTGATATTTCATTTGGGATCTTGAGTTCACTATACATAATTTTCTACACTTTATGCCATACTTGATGGTTACATTGATGTGTGTTCTTGAACCGTGCTTGATTTTTAAGCTTAAGAATGTTGGAATTTTTGGGAACTTTGGATTTCATGAAATATGTGACATGAGCTTGATGAAGAATCTGTTTTGGTTTCTTATAAGCTAACGCTTGATTTTTATGATCCCAAGAAGTGGGAGAAGAAAGTGAATATTTATGATTGATGATAGGAATAAAAGAAATGATGGTGGGGTTTCCCTAATGATTGATATAAGAATGATATGAAAATTAAAGAGGATAAAATCCAAGGATTGAAGAATATGGGCTACCTAGAGGTGAGCCACTGATAGAAGATGATGAAGGGTTACTAGGATGTGGCCCTAAGATGGAAGAAAATGGTCTAAGAGGAAATGGACCAGGAATATAAGATGATGGGCTACTCACAGGTGTCTCATAGATAGAAGAGGATGAAGAGATACTAGGACGCGGCCCAAGAATAGAAGGTAATGAGCTACCCCAAGGTGACTCATAAATAGAAAATAATGGAGGGCTACGAAGACATGGCCCCATAATAAAAGAAGACATCGAGAGTCTACTAGGGTCTTTCCCAAGTATAGATGATGAAGGAATACACAGGGTGTCCCATATATAGTAGAGGATGAAGGGATACTTTAAAGTAGCCTAAAGATATAATGTAATTGGCTGCCATGAGGTGACACACATGTAATAAATGGAGGACTACTCGGGGTGGTTCTATGATATAAGAAGACGATGGGCTACTAGGGTGTGGCCCAAGGTGATATTTTGATTGAGGAATGATGATAGATAAGGAATGATTGGGTAACCAGAAGATAGGCCATGGATAAATGTTAGACCCTGACATCTCATCATGCTTAGAGGAAGGTGAAGATAGAATAACAGAAGAAGAATCAAGTTCCATGACTTTAGATTCTTCATCTATGTTATGAAAAAAGGGATTAATTTATTCACTCCAATACATGAGCGTATACATTTCAAGAAATAACCCTTGTTTGCAATCCTCTAGAGGGATATCATCATGTAGTCTGATTGTTCTGTCATCCTGAGAGAAATCAATCAAGAGGTTGTTGTTATTCGACCATAGGAGGTTGACTAGAAGAAACAGGTTCAACAAGAGGGAAGATTGATTAATAGAATAAGATTAAGATTTTCGATGATGTAGATGAGGGAAAGGCTTGAACTTATCACTCCTATGAATATTTTTTATATTTCTTTGAAAATACATCTTAGCACATGCATTTTTTCTAATGGTTCAAATTTTTCGTAAACATTGATCTCTAGAGGATGGATGAGGAAATGATACAATATTATTGAAAGCGATCAAGGGCTGAAGAGGGAGTGAAGTTAGACTGATAAAAGAAGACGAATAAATAAAGGAAGTAGTCCTGAAGGAAGGTGTCTGAATGAATGGATGATTTTGATCTGGACCTAGGTCATTTTTCTAGAAGATGACATAATGTAGGAAGAAAAATAGGATTGCATAGCCATCCATTAAGTTGTGATGTAGAATTCAAATTAGATGATTGACTAGAGGGAATATGATTCATTAAAATATTTTATGGAGGAAGGGGTGGTTGAGGTGACTAAGGATGGAGGTCCTACGAAGGAAGGGAGGACCATGACTTAAAACCAAATTATAGGTTTGATCAATGGAACTCGAGTTGCATGATTATTTAAAGTAGGAAGACATAATTGAGGTAATTGGTAATCGAGGTCCTTTGAAGAAAGGGAGGACCATGATTCATGATTTGATCCATGGGTATCCAAATAATAGTAGGGATCTCAATCTTTGGAAGAAGCGTGGGAATCCAAATGGTAGTTTGGATCTTAATCAAAAGTAGAGTGAGGGGAACTGAATAATAATTTTGATAAGAAGTGTTCAAACCATACCACTTAATTTGAGATGAAGGAGGTGAACAAGGTTCCCAAATGGTCATTCTAGTGTGAATAACCAAATGAGGTTTATTCGTAATGAGAATATTTTGATTTGAATTCCTAAACCTAGGTTCCATATTTTTGTAACTGTGATGACCCACATGATTATCAGTCATTGTTGGCATTATTTAATTAAAAATGCCTAAACCTAAATAGTGTGATCGAAATCCTTCAAAGGGAAGGAAGTTCCATGTCAATTTAGGGAAGCATAATGACATTCAACTAGACATTTTGTAAAGATGGGGATGCTTGTGTGATTTTCCCAAAAGGGATCTAAGAAAAACATACATCGTGATGACACAATTTCGATAATCCAACAAGATTTTCCTAGAATAAGTCCATGATTTTGTTAACATGCATGGAAAAATCATGTAAGTATACATAACCAAATAAATTTACCAAAGTGTTCACCTTTCACTTTCAACAATAGTTTTGACACTAGATAGTCAACTCTATGTCAATAATTATGTCAAGTGCAAAAAAATGAATAAGGCGTAAGTATTAACAAAGAAAAAACATGAATCCCAATCAAAGGATACCACGATGAGTTCAAAACCAACAAGGCCTGAATGTCAAAGGGTAAGTTTTACAAATGTAATCCTAACCACAAAAATTGGACACATCTATCAAGATTCGCGGAGAAGAGAGATATTAGTGTCAAAGAGGTATCAAAATGATGAAAAAAAAAAGTAAGAGAAACTCTTCAAGATTTGGGAAAATGTTTGAAATCAAACAAAGTATACTAAGGATGTGCTAAAATGTGGGCAACATAATGACATAATGAGGACACTTGGATCACGTTTATGAGAAACATGATGTATCTTAATTGTGTCAAGGAAATGTAAAAAGGTAACACGTGAAAGGGAGATCAATGATGAATCAATCCTAACTATGATGATGATCTTGAAATAAATATCAAGTGGCCATCAAAGATATAAGGACGCATCCACATACTTTATGCATTTAAAAACTCAGCCGCAAACATGGATGAGTGTAAATGGACAAAAAGTGGTGAATACTATCTATGACAACACTCCTAAAATATGCCTTATCTTGTCCCAAATGGGCAACAAGAATGGAAAGGTATAGATCAAATGAGGTGGATATAAACTAAGTGTCACATGGGGAGAGTTTCACCTAGTCCTAAGGTGAGAAATAAACTAAGCTAAGTGATGCGTCGTAAATATCATGATGAGTGACACTTATATCAAACTTAAGTGGATTCGTTACCATGTTCAAAAACAAGGCTTTGAATCCAAACAAGTTATCACTTCATGATGGAAAAGACGTGATAATGGACTAGTAAAGTGGGCTCCAAGACAAAATGGATTTCCTAAAAGATCACTCAACTAGGTGTCAACAGTTTGTCTAAATGCAAGCTTGATTTACCCAAAGAGTCACACTGACTAGTTTGGGAGTATCTCAGATTTACTTTACCCCCTTCTGATATAATGAGAAACTAGTGTGTTCAGTTGTATCGTCACTGGGGTTGCAATACAAACAACTTTGACTCTAACTTGCAATGTAAAATCTAGTCAAGTGGGTAGCGGAGCACTTCCTATTTCATCCACGAGGTTACTTAGCAGTGGATTACTTTAGGGTTCCTAGAACCACCCCCATTATTGTAACTTAAGGTGTTATACCAAAGGGGTTATGTTCTAGTTGAGTGGATAAGGACGTACCCTTTTCCAAAACCTACAATATAGTGTGATGTATGTGGTGTGTTTTTAATCTTTCTTAGCTTAATGTGGTTTTAAGTGGCACACCATTAGAAAAACTACAATAAAATATGTATTAGTGGGATTGTGTTTAAAACCTCATTTATTTGATAGAAAAGTTTTGGTTCTACATGCAAGGAGTTAGTAGTTTTCCACAAAATATCATGATATCAAAATAGAGTTTGCATGTTGTTTTTAATTCCTAAGATCACCAAAAAGGTGTGAAGGAAGATAATACACAACAGAGAAACCCAAATAAATAATATATGGAAAATACTTTAAGTGTTTTACAAAATGAAACTCTTTTTAGCCAACTTTGACAATTTAATTCATTTTAAAGCTTAAATTGAAGTGTTTTGGAAGTAAAATAGAAGGTTTTTGAAACATTTTTTATTCCCAAGATCACCTAGAAGGTGCGAGGGAAGAGCATACGTGTTTCAAAGGACCCCTACAAATGAAAAACATGAACACTCAACTAAGTTAGCACAAAAATATGAAGGAAAGAAAACCTGTAAATCACTGTTAGAACCCTGTAAAAAAGTTAGAAAACTACAAAAATCAAAAAATTCTAGAAATCTATTTTTAGTAGTTTTTATTATTTTACATTTTCAGAGGTCTCTAAGGTATTTTGGGAGTTTGATGATAGAATTAATGATACCAAAGGTATATTAATTTTATAACTTCCCTCACAAATTTCACTTTTTGCTCTTTCTGATGCCTATTCAAGTTCTGAAAACGGGTGAACGGGCGAGGAGATATGACCCAAACTAGGAGCACTAAAAAAATAGGAATAAATATAGATCAAATAGGGACACCTGCACATCCATACTAATGCATGTGTTCCCCAACTGATGGATACATGCCCAACCAATGAGTGCACATGGAAATAGAATATGACATTGATTTTCAACACCTATATGGCTGAGAGATAGGTACGTTAGGGTTTCAATGGAGATGCCTCCTTCCCGAAAGATATGCTTGCAAGCCAAAATTTGAATCAACATAGTATACCAAAAATACACCCGCACATCCAAAGGCACGGGTACATGTGATATTAAATAGAAATGATGATAGTTTGATAGGTACATGGCCCTTTGTAAATGACAGGTCTATCATTGAAAAGTATAACCAAACGGGTGTACGATTGACATGTGTGCTAGGGTTTCCACGGAGACGTGCCCCTCTAGGACACATACGAATACCCACTGTAAAACCTGAAAAAGTCACATAAATGAATAATTTCAATAGTCAAATAGGGTAGTTGTTATCCACTAAATCCAATTTCTAACTTTAACCCATGAAATACCCTAGCAAAAGGAAGATTAAGCCCCTTTAAGATGTGAAATCTATTAAAATACAATCCTTTTAAAACATAGAAAACATAAAAATGGTTAGAAATGGATATGAAAATATTAGAAAGACCTCCACATAATGGAGGATGGACTAAGATTCCCACCATTCATGCCCAATGTGTTCATGAATAAATTAGATATGCTATGGAAATAAAGCTAAAACATATAACCTCAAAGTATGAACCTAATCTACACTAAACCATCATGATAAAAGCTAAACAAGAGCACTTCTATCATTGTATGAACTAGATTAAATCTAAACTAACATGATAAAGCTATTCAATACTCTTTAGATTACTAATTAATAATTTAAACCTAAAAGATCAATTTAGAAATCAAAGGGGTGATTAGTTGTTTATAGTTCTCAAGATTTCAAGAATGGAGTCTCACCATTAATGGCTTTAAGGCCAATGGTTCTCTCCATATTACTTAAACTTGGATTATGGATGTAAATGGAGGCTATTAGCTCAAGATCAATGGAGGGGGTAAGTTTAAGATCAAATTTCTAATTAGCTTAAAGCTAATACAAATGGAATCCCAAAGCTAGGTGTTCTTAGTGTTAATAAGATATCCTAAGTGTGAAGGTGTAAGGTTGAATGGGAAGGCTTAGCCTTCTATTTATAGTTTTTGGTTTGGGAAGATTTGGAATTCTTGTGCATGTGGGACTAAAGGAGAGTCAAAAATCACTTTATGATTAGGAGTTGATAAACATGCTTTAGGCTAGTTAAGCTAGGTTTAGGCTAGTTAAACTTGATTAACAAGTGATTAGAGACTCATTGAGAGTTGGGAGGGGTCACATTAATCATTTGTGACTAATAGATAGCCTAGAAAACTTACAGAAGGGGTTCATAGAGTACTAGGGAGGTTTTGAATGGTTGAAAGGAGGAATGTTTAGCTAATAAGAGAGATATTAGCCTAATTAGTTGATTATAGGAGGAATACGACATGTAAGAGTGTTGTGAATGGGCATTCAAGAATGGAGTGAATAATAGGGAATTAAAAAGTGTTGTTAAATGATTGGATTGGAGGAAATGCTAAGTGTAAACATATTTTATGTTTCTACACTTATTACGATCCTTCAACGACACTATCACACCTACGTTAGGTACCATTATTCTACCACTCAAAGTCATGTTAAAATGTTACCAAAACTCTTCTACATCATAGAAGGAGATTTTCAATATAATATGTTATTAGGAATCTCTTGGATACACAACATGTGTTGCATTATTTCAATTCTCCATCGCTTCCTCAAATATGAACATGATGGCTAGACATTCACCGTTCTCATAGATCTAAATCCTTTCACCGATTGTTACATGATGTATCATCCAAATGATTACTTGTTCCAAATTATGCATCTCAATCATCCAATGAAGCATCTACTAGCACATTTATCCCTTCCTCTAAATTACTAGATGATTCCTCCCTCGATGTCGTAACACCTCACGTTGGGGTAATACAATCTCCTCATGCTTAATCACATTCCTTCACCAAAAAATTATGGTCACCATGACAAACAACCCGCATATGAACTCAATGTAGGAGATATTATCTCTTATGGTTCCACTTATCTTAAAAAAATCTTGTTTATGGGGGACTCAACCATCCTTCATCCAATAATATTGATTAATTTCATTCCATGCCTTTTACATCAGATTTCGATTATTTGGACAATCTAAAATTCACTCGTATGTATCTTCACCATTGTGCATGGAGAGGTTTTGGTCTTTATCATTATGAACAGGGAATACATGATGTGGTTATCCACTGTTACCTTAAAAATTATGAAAAATATGGTTTAGGTTATAATAAACTCGTCTTGAAACATCCAAGGACACTATGTAACATCACTAGCATGACTGGTACCTATGATGACTTCTACTATAGAAGGTACAAACGTTGATAGATGATTTTGTCTTAATATAGTGTACTCTTATGACTTAGGAAATCATGTTTGTAGTAGATAAGAAGTTATCTGTTGGGAATAGGTACATTTTGTCATGTTTTTCTTAATTGAAAATGAAGAAATCCATCTCTTTTATGCAGAATAAATTCATTTCTTGGGATTATGAATTTGAGTTTCAGTTTTCATAATTTATGGGGTTTCAAACAACATTACCTTGGATCAATTCCATTGATCCAAGGTATGCTTCTAATTTTCATGTCTTGTTGTCATGATGTCCAATTTGGACAGATGGAAGGGTTCTAGACCTTGAATGTGCGAAGGTTATGTATGATCCTCTCCATGGATCTTTGCTTCATATTTGAATTGAGTAATAATTTGGTTCTTCTTTTTCTATTATGGTATGATGAAGTTTTCATAGGGGACCTGGGACCTAACTACACTATGTTCCTTAAATATGTAACCTAGTCCTAAAAAGGGTAATTTAACCTAAGTTACTAAGTTTATTTTCTTTTTAAGTGATTAAATTAACCTAAGACTAAAGACTTACCTATGGACCTATGTTGATTCCTAAATTAGTGTCTAACCTAACTAAGGGAATGGCTAACCTAAGGGGGCCCTATGAAATGACATGGGGAAAGGGGTAAGTGGGAGGAAGCAAATCCAAGGAATTAAAGGCAATTTATTAATCCCTTATCTCTTTTTGCAGCCAAATTTGGCAAAGGCAATTGGAAAATTTAGATGGGTGAGTTGGAATTTTTACCAAAGTTTTGAATGCATGTTTTTGTTTGAAATAAGTCTACGCCAAATTTGGAGATGGTGGTGGTGGGAAGGTAGGAAGGACTGACAATCCTACTCTGCATTTAATATTTTGAAACTAGCGAAACCACCTAGGAAGAAGATAAAGGGTTTGGTTTTGTTGATTCATTTGGTTTAGAGCTTGAGATCTGCATGTAGTTGTTTTGTTTCTCAAACCTCCAGTTCAATTTTTGCATGTAATGTGGTTGTGCATGAGTTTTTCTTCCTTGCATGGCATGGAGGGAAAGAGTTGGCACTATGAAGCTATAAGGAGGAGTTAGAGGAATTTTTTGTGTTGTTTTGCATTTTAAAAGAAGGATTGAGGCTTTGCTTGGATACTTCTACAAATTAGTGAAGGAAAAGCACTATCAGGAATGATAGGATCTATCCATTAAGTTTTATGCTTTTACTTAAATGCTCATAAAAATAAATCTTCTCTTAGGGAATAATTTTGTTTTGATGAGTTTCTTTTTTCTGGAATTCTGTGATGTTTTGATGGTATACTTTATCGACTTTGTTGGATGATGGAAAGTATGATCTGGGTTTTTTGGGTTTCTTGATTAGATAGCTGGGTTTTTCTTTAAATATTTTTGCATGGGCTTGAAAACATATCTAGAATTCTATATGTGATCATAGTATAATTGTTTAAACTTGTTGGTGTTTTCAGGTGCTTGGACTTGAAAGTCTGGGTCTTATCGTAGGAAACTATAGGAACGAATGGTTGTCATTATGATCTTGCAAAAATTCTTCATGAATATTTATTAAAGGCTTCTCATAACATTTCCTTTTTGATATTGAATGAAGACCTCAAAATTATGACTATGCCTTGAATCTTAGCATTGTCTGTGATTTCATGATTCTAGTTATTTTGTGTGTATCCTTCCTATTACAAAATTTCTGACCTTGTGTGTGCTGTAGAAGGTTAAATTATTGTGGGATTTTCTTGGCAATTGGTTTAACATCTTCATGGACTTGTTTAAGTTCTTTCAATTATTATTTTTAAGGCCTGTAATAGTATACTTCTATTAATCTCTGGAATTGATTAGTTGTTTACACGAAGTCTAATTTTTGGAAGCCCGTAGGGGAAATGATATTATGTTTTCTACTCATTTGAGTCTTTGGGTAACCTATGAAATTGTGGCATTTGGTGCTAAGAAGGGAAAACTCTCTTGGGTATTGGTTAATTGTATATTGGTTATTGTTGTTACCTTGAACTTCTTGATAGCTCTATTGACATTGAGTTAATGTATTGTATTAGCATGTTTCTTAGACCTTGGGCCATCAAACTTAGTTTCAGTTCTTTCAGATCTTAGGCAATGTTTTCTTCATGAAAATGGAACAATGGCTCCTATTTTGGTTAAATCATATTGTATACTTCTTTTCCTATATGGATCTGAGTTAGGAAGACTGTTCAGACTTACCCTTCTATTAATCTCTTCCTTTCCTCTCTCGTGTCTTTTGGGAAATGGTTTACTTGTTATCTTATGGAAATCAAGGCTATCTATATCGTCTCCTTGAATGATGAAAGGTAATGGAATGTTGTTTCTCTTCATTTCTTTCCTTTCTTCTGGTTTGTTGTTCATTCAATTCGAACCCAGATTAAATCTTTGTTTGGGATTTTGGTTTGAAACATTAGATAAATGACCTTTGTCAATATAGGTTCTTGGTTTCTTAAGGTTCTCTTTTAATCATACAAAGATTTATGGGGTAGTAATCTCTCTCCCTCTCCTTCCTTTAATCTTCTTTCAGCTTCGAACTTGGTAAAGATGTTGTCCTTCTCAAGTCTGTTATGTTTATGCAACTTCTTGACTATTTGATGGGATTGAATGCAAAATGTTTTAGGATAGTATAGTTGAAGTTGAAAATATTTGGATGGTTTAATGAGCTGTTCTAGAGGATAAACTTAACCATTCTACCCACTTAAGGTAATGATAGAAATGGTGTATATTTTTGAGATTGGAGTGTAACTCTTTTTCTTGTTGAAAGTAACCTTACCTCTTTATGAGGTCTGATTTAGCTTGGTTTTTAACTTGAATTGGTTCCTAGTTCTGAGTTTGAGTATTAGGATACTCTAATCTGGGACACTTAAATGTTACGATGATTTGGGTTATCCTAACTTATTTCTTATGATATTTAAGTTCAATTGTTGGCAACTCATATTTTAGGATGAATTTAGGTTAATGAAATATTGAGATGGAAGGTAATGTTTGTAAATGATCTACTACTGAGCTATGCCTAAAAGATAGATAGGATAGTTACCTTCTTCTATTAAACAGTTTAACTGAGATAGGAAATATGAAAAGAAATGTATAAAAGTAGTAGTGAGATTCTGATGAAATGTTACTTATCTGAACTTATTGTTTAAATTATTTTGATAAAAAGAAAATAGGATGGAAGGTTGAATTTGTTATATCTCATGAACTTGAAAGGAATGATAAGAAGATTGTTCCAAGCCGTGATCTTAGATGATAATAGCACACCACATTAGATTTGCAAAATAGAAGAGATAAAATACCATATATGAAATCCATCATAATCCATAATGTTCAATACATTACAATACAATGACTTGAATTATTCAATAAGAAAGATGTACATATAAGAGGAGGGAAGTGCAACTACTACCTAAATCAGTGGTGAAGAACTCCCACTAATTGATATTGGTAGTTAAGTTAACTCCACATAACTAAGAAGCTAACTCAACACAACTAGTAAACTAACTCCATGCAACTAGTACACCTAAGCAAGCTAACCCAACAAGTGTAGGGATAACACAAGTGTAAGAATTATCCTAATAAATAAATAAAAGGATAAATAATAACCTACACTAACACCCTCCCGTAAGCATAGCTTAAGTGGGTGAAAAATAAGGTGGGTCCCAGTAACAAGGCTTGATGAGGTACCCATGTACAACAACTGGGAAAAATGGACACCGCAAGGTACCCAAAACCAGTAATAACAAAGTAGAGAGAGTGAAATCCCACTACAAGATATCCTAAGAAGCTCGGCTCCAAAACTCGTAAAATGTTGAAGAATTTTGGTGTGCATTGTGGCCTGAATCCACTGCTTGATCATAGAACTCAAAAACAAATGACACTGGGCTTCACTAGAATAGCTCCACGCAAGGAGACTGTCAATGGAGTGATGTCGAAAGTGCAAGAAAAACACTAAACATAATTTGATCAACTGCTACAAATAGGTGTGTCACGATGCAAGAACAACCAAGGCAACAAGGCAAGGACACAAGATCGAAATAAATAGGAGTGCCACGATTCAAGAAAAGCCAAGGTAACAAGGCAAGTACACGAAACCCGAAGAAGCAATATCAATGCCATACCCTCCCATACTACTGAATGGGTAGAGTGACACCACAAATCTATATGAGTTGTCAAAATCAACTACTCGAACACTAACAAACTAACACTGGGCTCCACCAGAATAGCTCCCCCACAAGAGAGACTGTTAACATGCCAAAAAAAAATGTCAAAAATACGTATCCAAAATATCTCAACAAATAAGAGAGATATAAATGTATACACCCATAGATAGAAGAATACAATACCCAAAATTTTTAGGACGTCGGCTCAACCAAAAATGCATCCACAAGTGATCACAACACCCTCCCAAATTTGGCACTTTCTAATTAGTGCATCTAAATATTATAATGAGTAACAAGTACCTTTTACATTTGAAATATGTGTATAAAAATGTCACCAATGCGTAGATCTTGAAAAAATACACAATTTCAAAAAAAAAATCACCTTAATCCGAGCTACGGATCAAAATTTATGAGCTCTACAAGGTTTTGCTATTAAAATAATATTTTAATGTTGATCTTTTAAAAGGTACAAACACCCAAATGTCCAAAGGGTAAAAGAGTGCATCCACATGATACATGCTTGCAACCAAAGGATAAAAGCCTACGCCTAAAACCTAAAATGTCCAGAGGGTAAATCATTGCGTCCAGAGGGTACACGCTTATATCCAATGGATAAAAGAATGCACCCAGAGGGTACAGATCTATGTCCAATGGATAAAAGACTGCATCCAAAACCAAAATACCTAGAGGGTAAAAGAATGCATCTAGAAGGTACATGCTTATATCCAATGGATAAAAGAATGCACCCATAGGGTAAAGATTTATGTCCAGTGGATAAAAGACTGCATCCAAAACTAAAATACCCGTGAGGGTAAAAGAATGCATCCGAACTGAAAGGTACATGCTTATATCCAATGGATAAAATAATGCACCCATAGGGTATAGATCTGTTTCAAAGGATAAAAGACTACATCCGTAACCAAAATACCTAGAGGGTAAAATAATGCATCTAGAAGGTACATGCTTATATCCAATGGATAAAAGAATGCAACCATAGGGTACATATTTGCGTCCAAAGTGGATAAAAGACTGGATCTAAAATCAAAATAGCCGAGAGGGGTAAAAGACTACATCATATGGAAGGTACATGCTTTTATCCAATGGATAAAAGAATGCACCCAGAGGGTACAGATCTGCATCCAGTGGATAAAAGACTACATCCAAAACCAAAATATCTAGAGGGTTAAAGAATGCATCCGGAAGGTACACGCTTATATCCAATGGATAAAAGAATGCACCCATGGTACAAATCTGCATCCAGATTTGACTGTCTCAAAACATGGTCAAGTTTACAGTGGATTCTAGGGTTTTGGCACCTTCCAAATCCAATGGCGCACTTTGTTTTACATAAAAATGCATGTTGTAGAAAAGTGCTAACAAAATCTGAATATATGAAAAAATAAACTCTTACTTGCAAAGAAAAACTTACAAATGGATGTCTACATCATCTATAGCTCTGATACCATGAAAGGAATGATAATAATATTGTTCTAAGCCATGATCTCATATGATAATAACACACCACATTATATTTTTAAAATAGAAGATCTAAAATACCATATATGGAAATCCATCATAATCCATAATGCTCAATACATTACAATACAATGACTTGAATTATTCAATAAGAAAGATGTACATATAGGAGGAGGGAAGTGCAACTACTACCTAAATCAGTGGTGAAGAACTCCCACTAACTAATACTGGTAGTTAAGTTAACTCCAAAAGACTAGTAAACTAACTCCACATAACTGAGAAGCTAACTCAACACAACTAGTAAGCTAACTCCACACAACTAGTACACCTAAGCAAGCTAACCCAACAAGTGTAGGGATAACACAAGTGTAATAATTATCCTAATAAATAAATAAAAGGATAAATAATAACCTACACTAACAGACCTAACCTTGCTTTAGATTTGAATTATATCTCTTTCTCTATCTTTTATTAGAGTTTGTATCTCCTTTTTGGTGAGTCTTTCTGAATTGCTTTAGGATTGTTTCATAACAACAGAGTTCATTTTATGAAACAATAAGATAAAATAACATCATTTTAAATATTTAGTGCTTATCATGCTCATTTCAATGAAATGACCCATTCTAGCAATTTTTTGATGGAATCTGTAAATGCTAAAAGGAGAAATATATTTAGAAAGTTACATTTGTTTATCAAAGAGACTGAATCTTTATTATGTTGAGATATGGTTTCATTACTAAAATGTACTTGATGGAAAAGAAAGTTGTATCTGAATTGATTAAGTATGGTTGTTTGATATTTTGTAATATCTACAATGTTGGACTTACAAATGTATAACTTCTCCTTGTTGAATAAAAGGTGTGTGAAACTTGTTTGTACATGATGTAATTCCTTTTGGCATATAGTGAATGGAAATGATAAGTATTACTCTATTTTATAGACTATAACATACTTTTATGGTTTGGAATGGAATAAATAGAGATCTGGGGTGTTAGTTGTACTACCCTCTCTAGTAAAGATGCAACTTATAAAGTTGACAATCTTACACAAATATTTAATCATATCATTAAGACTATATTTAAACAAACGATTGTATGAGAATTAAAATTTGATTATAATTTATAATGTACAATGGGATTATAAATGGACATTAACCCTCAATAAGGGAAAGGAAAGACAACTCCCATGAAATGAATCATAGTCTTGACTTAAGACCTTTTGGAAATGAATCTGATTGTACCCAGTAGATAGTTGAAGGTGTGCTTTCTCTTGTAGAATTCCTTAACCAAAATAGGAATGTCGGAAAAGAAAAATTAAAAAAGGAATAGACTTCATTTCTATGAAGTCTAATATAAAAAGGACTTTCTCAGAACTTATAAAATCTAGGGTTATAGTAAGTAAATAAACAAAACTTTCATGAGTGTTGGGCCTGTTATGTAAAACATAATTCATAATGTTAATAGTATTAAAACATAACATGTGAATTGGATAGGAAGCAAATTTATCTACATACCTATCTCTATGGAAATTTTAACTTGGAACCCTAATGGTTAAGGAACCTAGTTGTTTAGTAGGGTTTCTGTAATTAATCTTTAGTGAGGAAATTAATAAGATATAACCTTATTTCTAAGGTATGTTTGTCTAGATAAAGAAAACTTAGTTGTATGTTGACACATACCAACTATAACATAGTAATATCATGATAACAAGGGTATTTAAGATGATATTATGTTGCAATTGACATGTCTCAACACCCTTTAGAGTTTGTTTAACTAGACTAATATAAATTCTAACTTGATCATAGTTTTACCCTAGGTAGAGATAGGGGCATGATCTAGTTTCGGGGTCAACTCAAATTGTATTAGGATAAATAGACACACCCAATTGGCATAATTCTATTGAGTATGTTTATGTTCCCTTAGTCATTGAAAGAAGTCCTCCACACTAGGCCATGTTGCTAACCTTGGCTAGGGTTAAAATTTGAATGAGTGGACTGACAGAAGTTAGTGAAGACCATTCTAGATAACAGATCAAGTATGGTGAAGGAATTATTCCATTTGATGAGTATGCCATCTAGGAATATAAACATGAATAATATGTTTAAAATATTTGGCCAAAGTATTACAAGTTGTTGGTTACATTGTCCTATGTCACCTAGTTTAAGAAGCAATATTTCAGATGAATATCGGTAATAGATATTCAGATAGGCCTCTTAAATAGAACACTTGATACCCCTAAAAGGGTAAAAGAACCAAGTATACGTAGTATACACATTATAAAGTTAACATGAGATATCAGTATGATATTGAGTCATGAAATGAGAGATCGAGTGTTTCACCGAGTCATTTACAATGCATATGGTTTTCTGTTATGAGATAGATTGGCTTTGGAATGTGTGTTCTAAATTATGTTAATTTAAAATAGAGAACATTATGCAAATAAAAAAAACCTTATTTTAAAGTCTTAAAATGGGAATGTTACATGCTACATCCAAACCCACTACATCCATGCTCATTACAGAACTAGAATCATTGACATCCATATCCCCTGAAGATCCTATGGATGTATATGATGTTGTATCCATCCCACATAATTGTTTTTAATCAATACCATATCTTTAGGGCCTCTTACTTTTCAATCCAACCATGTCATTAAATAATTTCCCATTATTTATCCATAAATGGTTGAAGAAGATTCAACTATTATAAATGTACTTATATGTAATGATGACCAAGACATACTTTCCCATATGGGAGCTGAGGATCACTTCTTCCAAAAATCCCTACCATTTGATACATCAAATATCCTTAACGAATCCACCATCAACGTAAACTTAGGAACCCCTCAGGATCCTCACATAGTTAAAGTCGACCAATCACTAAATCCACAAGAGTTGGATAAGTTCACTACATTTTTATCAAAATATTATCAAGCCTTCACTTGGTCATATAGTGATATGCCTAGAATTGATCCCAACATCATCTTACATAATATTGTAAAATATCTAAATGCTAAGCTAGTAAAATGAAAACTCGTAAGATGCATCCATGCATAGCTCTCATTGTCAAAGTAGAGTTACAACACCTTTTATCTAATAACTTTATCATACCCATTGATTACCCACAATGGATCTCCAATATCATTCCCATAACAAAATCCTTGGGTAAGTTACGTGTCTGCAAATACTTCATGAATATTAATCTTTCTTGTCCTAAATATTATTTCCCTCTTCCAAACATAGATCAACTCGTTGACCTAATAGCTGCCATGAAATGCTTTTCCTTATGGATGGTTTTTCTAGTTATAATAAAATTATTATCTCCACACATGATCAACATAAAACCTCGACATTAATCCTTGGGAATCGTCTACTACCGTGTCATGTCGTTTGGTCTTAAAAATGTAAGAGTTACCTATCGGCGTGCCATGACCTCCATTTTTCATGATCTTATCCACAAGACAGTCAAAGATTATGTTGATGACCTTTTAGGAAATTCTAAACAAAGAAAACATAATCTTACCATTCTTGAATCCATATTCACTCATTTCATTCAATACTATCTCTTTCTCAATCCCACAAAAGGTGTTTTTGGTGTCCTCACTGGAATTTTTTAGGATTCTTTGTATCTATGCTAGGTATTGAAGTTGACCTAGGAAATGTTAAGGCCATCATTTAAATTCCTCCTCCATCTAATATTATACTTGTGTAGTATTCAAGGTAAATTATAGTCCATTCTATGTTTTATATCAAAAAAATTTTGGTACATTGTCAACCATTTCATCATATTCTCCATAAATATGTTGGTTTTTACTGGGATTCTCGATTATCATAAATCCTTCCTTGAGATAAAATAATGTCTCCTATCACCACATGTTCTTACACCACCTTTCGATGGGGAGTCATCCTATTTATATGTATGTGCTTGAACATGCTCTTGGAGATATGCTTTCTCACTAAGATAAACAGGGGCATGAATAGGTTGTGTATTATATCACCGCATACTCCATGAATATGAAACTTGTTACACTTGAATTTGAAAAGATATGTTGTATTTATACATTTCCACTTCCAAGTGTGTCATTATCTTCTTAATTACAAAATGTATGTTATCACTAGCTTCAATTCCTTCTAAGCTATACACTCTAAACCATATCATAGCAATCGTATCACCCGATGGCTTATTCTTATGACTGAATTTGACCCGGAGTACATATCACTAGAATCTATTAAGGACAGGACATTGAATACCATCTTGTTGATGGTCCTTTCCTAATAATAAAATCCCTCATGAATACTTCCCAGATGAATCCATCAGGAATTGCAATACATACAAATTCATCCTTGTTAGGATGAATCTCTTCTTTGATGGTTCTAAATACTAGGAAGGGGGAGGAGATGATGATGTTATCATACTTCCTTAGGGCATTCTTATTCCATTATCATTCAAAATTAACTTTGAATGTACTAATAATATGACAAAATATGAAGCTTTAATCATGGGCCTTATGACTGCTATTCTCCTAGGTGTTCACATCTTAGACATCTATGGAGATTCACAACTTGTTATCAGTCAATTCAAAGGAGAATATAATTGTAAAAATGAAATCTTACAAAAATATAAATCCTATGTTGAATTTCTCCTCTGTGATTTTTACCATTACACTATCCAAACCATCCCACAATCCTCTAATAAGTTTTCGATACAATGGAATCTTTAGGGATCCCATTAGAAATGGAAGAGTCAAAAGACAACACTAACGTATTCATTGTCATTCAATGATTAAATCACCCTTCACATAAAAATTAACTTACTCCTATCAACATCATTGAAAATAACCCAAATGATTTTTGGTATACTTAGATATATAATTATCGTTGAAAATAACCCAATTGATTTTTGGTATACTTACATATACTATTATCTTTTTGAATCAAATTTTTGACCAAATTATCGTAATGCTAAAATATCATTCCTTCAATCCGCTACTCACTTTGTCATTATAGGTGGTATCCTTTACAAATGTAATTTTGATGGTATCCTATTAAGGTGAATTAAATCACATGAGTCAACTAAAGCAATCGAAGAAGTCCACGATAGAATTTTTAAAGGAAATTTCACCAAAAATTCCATTTCCAAACGTTTCATACGGTTAGGGTACTACTAGCCTACTATCACCAAAGATTGTTGTGAATATGTCAATAAATGTGTTAAATTTCAACTTCATTAAGATCTCATCCATGTCCTTAGTCAAGCATTACAACCTGCTCAGGACCTATGGCCTTTCTCTCAGTGGGGGTTAGACCTCATTGGTGTTATTAATCCTAAATCATCTCAACAACATCACTCTATTATCAAAAATACTAAATATTTTACTAAATGGGTTAAAACTATCCCTTTAACATCCACTAAATAAGGAGCTATTATCAATTTCATATATCAATACATTATATGTCATTTCGGAACCCCATATAAACTTATCACGATAGTGAAAAATATTTTTAAAATAAAGAATTTAAAAATATCTTTGATACCTTCAACATCAAAATCATATTTTCACCGCGATATTATCCCCAAGAAAGTGGATAGGCTGTAACCTCAAATAAAACACCTAATAAAATACTCATAAAAATAGTAAATGATGTAGGAAGGAATTGAAATCTCCAAATCCCATTTTATCTTTGGGCCTATCGAACTAGCATTTATACTCCTATGTTTATGACTTTGAAGCCATCTTACCTCTTGAAGTTAAAATTCCATCACTTCATGTATCACTTAAGGATTTCATTCCTGATGAAGAATAATTACCTTATAATTGATAAATCCACATCACCTTACCCGCCACCTCACTTTGCCACCTCATCATGACCTAGCCCTAACCCTAAACTAACCTAATTAAGACCCATGACTTGGTCTAGACTCACATCCATAACTAATGCCTCCTTACTCGCACCCAAAGCCGACCTTCTAGCCACTTGACCAAGCCCGCAACCGATCTCTCTGGGAGAAAAGTAGGAAGGTGGGCTATTTTACTAAAAATAGCCTACTTTTTCCTTACCGATGCCGGTTCCTACTCGACCGCCGCCTGCTACGCAACCGCCATCGGCCCTCGTAAATGGGCTCCCAAACCAAAACAACGGATCGGAATTTCATTTTGGGAGATCACCAAAGGATTTCTGAATCAATAGAGAGCATTGGGAGCGAGGAACAGAGTCCAGATCTTCACTTAACAAGCAGAGACGAGTGAAATAAACCAAAGTGCTTACAACCAAGGAGATCAACTTGCATCTTCGCCAAAACCAAGAAGTCACATCTCGCATGTCCTCTCGTTATAACATTTCTTATGCTCTCTGAATTTCAGTCCTCCTAAATCCGTCTCTCGAATCTACTACCCAACGTGTCATTGCATCTAACTCATATTCTTTTGCTTCTAATCATCCCATTTCCTAATATCATCCATAAACCAGCCTTACAAAACACCATAGCTACCAAGAAGATCCTAGAACCCACCGGTATCGGTTATCAAGAATCGCATCGCATCGCATATCAAGAACCGCATCTCCTTCCTCCGATCAAAACCAAAAACCAGCCTTTCCCTACCTACCAAACGAAACAATTTAATTGATATTTTGCAGCTTTTTGTGTTAATTCATATTAGCAGGGGAACCACCACCTTCGAAAGGAAGTTTTATATTTCCTGGCCCAAGGCAGCTCCTCATTTATTGTTTAATCAAAATCTTGTGGTCTTGTGTTCTTATTTCGCAGTGTAGTCCTTCCAAGACAAAAAGGAGTTCTCCGCAATAACCCGATCTTTCTCTACGGTACGCGCACACCATCTCGACATTCAACAGTATTCCTCCTAACCCTAACCTCATCTCTGCTTCTAAAAGGAATGAAAGGATAGAAGCAACTCTATTCCCGTGAAGCCAAACATTCCGAGTGAAACATTTTGGCACGCACTGGGGACCCATTTTGGGTTTCTTTCTCTTGCTTATTTTCATTTTAGGAAGCATATTTGTTGTTGCTTTTTTGTTATATATTTCAGTAAAGAATTTGTCTTGCTTTCCTAGTTTCGCATTAGTGAAAGTCATCTCTCTTGCTTCATCGAACATAATTTTCGATTTGGGTTTAAAACACATGCATTGCATTCCCGCTTGTTGTTCTTCAATTCTAGTGAACATAGATTAAGTAATGTGTCGTACACGTGGGGTGATATCCACGGTATTGACAGAAATTAACCCTAGTTTCACCGCACAACACATACCGAATCACTTCACAATTAACACAACAGCCAAACATCCCCCTTTTCCGCGGTATTCCTCCGCCCGATTGAGGTAACCTTATAAGCCAAAACAAACTTGACATTTCCCCTAGGTCTTGTTGTTTAGGATTCTCGACATCATCTCTACGTCTAAAGGCATAAGCCCACGATAACTAAAATTAACCCTAGGATTAGTCTCTCGGATTTGCGTGTGCATCTTGCTTGTTTTCAAATTCTCGTTTCTCTCGTCATACTTTGTCTTCTCGTGATCAATAAGTTGATAAATATACTCAACGCTTGCTAAAAATCAAATTAGCAGCCTTTTTATATCTTCTTATCCTAGACTTTGACACCGCATCGGCTTAAGGGACCGACGCCGCTTGCTCGACCGACACCGGTTAGTAAACCGATATCGGTTACATCGCCTTCATCAGCCCCCGACAAAACCAAAGAACTCCGCCAAATTCATCATTCTGAGGTTGTTTTTGTTCTTGATAGATTGAAACTTTCCTGTGTGTTCTTGTCCATGGTTGTCATCACTCGGAAGCAAGCCGCCATGGTTTCACATGCCTGCTCTGTGTCTTTGCCTAAATCACCCCCTTCACATTCTATAGGAACCCTACTGACACCAAAGTGAGATCCCCAAATTCCTCGTAGGAGACAAGGACTTTGCCAAATTTCTGGATGCTAATCCCAGCACTGTACAATACTATTTGTCTCATGCCCCTGACCGTACGCCTGATGGTCAGCTCCTTATTGGCATGCCTATTAGTATAGCTGCTCATTTAGCTCCCACTCCTCCCGATAACACCGCCTTACTTCCCGCATCTCTAGCCCGCCTCCCAATCCGACGGCTTCGAGGTTCATACGACCCCGATTAGCTTTCCTTTGGTTAATCTTGACCCCACGTATCGCTACCACCAACCGCCCCTACCTCATCTCTCTTCTGCACTCCCCATTCATGACTTACTCTCTCGCCACCTATTCACACGAGCTTTCCTTCTCAAGCTCCGCCTACCTTTTCATTCCCATACACGTATCCAAAGAACCTCAACACCTTATATGGGACATCCCTATTCTCGGAACATACTCATCCTCCATACCTTATCAACACTTAGCCCCACCATTGTCCAAATGGAAGCCCTTGGTCCAACTTGCCTCCGCTTTACCACAACCGCACCATCATCTCATCCAACCACGATTTCATCAAACAAATGATGGACAAAATGCAAAACCTGAGGCTTCGCTTTCGTGAAGTCGTAGCGCCTTGACATACGAGCAAGTTTGTCGAGCCCATTCACCCTTCTCGTCCCCTTCATTCATATCCCTCTCAATGGGAGTTGCCAAAATTTACTCGCTTTTAATAAGAAAGAGGATCCTCAACAACACTTGCGATCATTTAGACATGCTTGTTATTTGATTGCCCATGATGATGCCTCATACTCCGCACCTTTCCCATGTCCTTATCAGACCCGCTTGAGTGGTACAAAGCTTTAACCCAAAGACTCAATCTTCTCTTTAACCAACTAGCCCAATCTTTCTTGATCATTTCTCCATTAACATTGCCAAGAAAGTATCTATCACCGACCTCTATGCCATCCGACAATTTGAAGACGAATCTATCGCAGATTTCGCTGACGATGGCGGGCCTTATCAACCAACTTACGTATGCCTTGCCTCAAACCGAACTTATCGAACTATTTACGCGGCCTCGCTAAGCACATCTCCCCTACCCTCCAAATTCAAACTTTCCGCACATTCGACGAGGCCTTTACCATGGCTCTAAACTAGAAATTCGAGCCTTAAAGAAGAGAAATTGCGGTCACAGAACAAAACCCCACTTCCGAACTCCCGATTCTACCAACAAGCCAAACACCACCACTCCTCACGCGTCCACTTCTTCTAAATCAAAAGGAGCTGTCCACGCGGTAATGGTCAAATCTCAAACACCGTCCAATACTCCGCCGAAAACCACTTATAAGTACAAAGCCGAGCCCACCAATTACACTCCTCGGGAGAAACTTATGGCGTCATCCTCGAGAAATTGCTCAAAGCAGGGCTATCACCTTGCCCCCTCGTTAAACCTCACTGGGTTTGACTCCACCCGCGCAATACCTTCCCCGGTACAAAGAAAATGACTTTTGTAAATTTCACCGCGTAAAAGGACATAGTCATGAAAACTGCAAGATGTTGAAAACATAGTGCAGAAATGGTCGACGCAGGGGATATAACCTCGATAATCCTAACGCCCGCTAACCGAAATCTGAAAATTTTCAACAAGCCATTCCCGAATCACTGGCCAACAAGAATGTAAACCAAGATATCTTAGCCGAGGAGAGTGTTCATGAGATCCATGCAGCTTTCGATTCTCACCAAAAGCCTCTATTGAAAATTTTTTTAATCAAGCCTTCCACCAACACAGAGTCTCAACCTCCTTCACCACCATCAAGCCAAAGTGAAATCATTCCTTTACCCATAAAAGAGTTAACTCGCCTGACTTCTCTTCTCATCGATGAGTCTTCTTACACCACATCCCTACAAGACTGTGAGCGGATGTTATCTAATTTATCTATTTCCCAAACGTCCCTTTCTACCGCTTTTGCTGCACAAGAGGAAGGCTCACCACTCCTTTTGACATCCTTTTAGACGAGAAATCTTACACCGACATCACCACATTCTTTTTAAACATGACGATCCCCTCAAACACGCCTCCTACCTATTAGTCCTTCATCGCCTAAATCTTTTCAACGACCGTTGACCTCTTAACATCTATTGATACAAAGGCCTCATCTACCTCCCAGTCACACCCAGTGGGACTCGGAATTACAACCCACCTTTCTTCCGTATAAAAATTACAAATCACACTGAGACTGCATTCCACGTAAGATGATGTGCCCTATGGGAACGCTTTGAGTACCCCTTTTCTACTCAAATGCAAATGACTGATCCCGATGTCTCCACCATATACCCAAGTGTTTACGTGCTTAAAATGCCCCTGCTTCTCACCTTCACCCCCTCACCTCTACCAAATGCCCCGTCCACTTCTATCAACTTAACCAGATCTTCCCCTACGCTGGGACCTCACCAATGCCTGGGCCTAACGCACCCGCCTAAGCGACTCGATCTATCCAAAATAAATCCGCCCGCCACCTAGAGACAAACTCAATCCGTGCCCCTATCACAATCAAAACCATCATCGCCATACCTACCTTCCATATTGGGACCCCATCCTCTACCTTACATCAATATATCATACCTCCCGCGCTTTTCTTCAAAACAACCTACGCCTTCCGCACCCATATACAGTAAATTCCAGGTATAAGAACACCGCACTCCGCGTATCCCGTCCACCTATCAACCCTAAACAAATTCCATCATCAAAAGATTTGTTTTCGGTCACTCCTATTTCCCGTGGTTGTTTTCTCGATACCACATCATCTCGCGCCTCATCATCCAACATAGCTTCGCGCCAAAGAAATCACGCTTAGTGAAAACCACGTATCAACACCCTCGCTAAACCACCACCCGTGCGAACCAACCATGCCCAAACATTACCAAAACCCGCACAACCAATACCCTCATCCTCTTCCGATTTTGACCCACTCAAAGGATCTTACGCCAAAATCCTTGCTATGTTGGTGGAGAATGCGACCATTTCCCTACCTCCACTTAGACCTTATGACCCGTCTAAACCCCGACCTATGGGTTACGATGAGTCTAAAATCTGCGCTTATCACCGCACACCAGGACATGATGTGGAGGGATGCAAAGCTCTAAAACCATCCTTCGTCAACCACCTCTCCTGATAGAAAGATTAAGAAAGACAACTTACGAAGGGAGAGACCTTTAGTTTCCATTCCCTCTCCTATACCATCTGTCCCCGCCTCACCAAGATCTATCATTATTACAACCCCACCTCTTGAAGACCATGAGTTATCCCAACCATCTTCCTCATCTCAGGTCTACGAGATTAATATGATTAGTGTCGCTACTCGAGGGCAGAAAAACAATGGGAAAGCAAAAGAAAACACACCTGCGCATCTCTTTCTCCGTCAAACATCCCGATTGCACCACCACCTAAAGTGGTCATTCATGACCCGCCTATCCCGCCTCTAATGGCATTGCCCACCGAAATATGATTAAACAAATTCACCAATCGCCCGTAAAATGACACTCGTATGATCTCATTCGACTTCAATCTCATCGACAAGCTCTCGCTGAGATCCTTCAAGGGATAGAGGTTTTACCTAATGAAACCCCGCCTGCCGCCTCCATTCTAACACCCAATCACGTTGCTCTCTCACCAAACAACCCACTCTCCCCAACACTTCGCCTCTATACACAAGCCAAGCTGCGCTGGCTTTCAAGATGAAATTGTTGACTTTGGTACGTAAGACCCCGACCTCGCCTTTTTTCATTTCCGCTACGCCGAGACATTCGAGTACGCCGGGTTATGATTGACGGGGCGCTAGCCTAAACATCATCTCTTCAAAAGCCTTCCAACAAATGAATATCCCTTCTAGTTGTATGTGCCAACCCCATCATGTCATGGGTCATTCAATGACGCTATTACTTCTACCTTAGGCACCGTGATCCTCAACATTCGGTAGGACCACGACTTTACCCGAACTCTTCTATGTCTTGAGGGAGAGTTCCAATATAATATATTGCATGGGTCGCCCTCGATCCGAGCCATGGGATGCGTTCCTCAACATTACATGATGCATAAAATTTGAGTACGAGGGGAAGTCCTACACCGTAAAAGCTGACCCCTCCCCTTTAAAACCTGCAATATGTTATACCGCCCTAACGATGTGCTTATACCAATCAAGACACCCATACATTCAACCCAACCATCCTCTTCAAATGTACCTCAACCATCCACCTCAACCGCGCCTACGCCTTCAACTGATGAAACCACCATCGCAAAACCACTTCCTTCCCGCAGCTAACATTCCAACCTCCGACCCTTAGTAGATGTTTTTCAGCCGCCTTACGCCGGGGAGTACCGCCTATATAACGTTAGTTCTTTCCCTACCCCGCAGAGTACGGACAATTACATGCACATCCCACCTACGACCGCCGCGTGGGGAGGTAATCTCTTACGACCACCCCATCACGCACTAACCTAACGTATGGGGTGTTGACGCATCCTCCATTACCCCCGAACCTCCTCTTGTGTGGTTCCTTCCAATCCGATTTTCAATACTTGACAAATCGCCGCTTCGCCTCACCTTCTTGACTCGCGCAGGCGTGGAAAGGCTTTGGTTTTGGCCTTTACGAACAAGGCCGACATACACTCATTCCCGTGACTACCCAGAAACATAATGATCGCAGTGGTCTCGCTTTCCCGAAACACCTACACAGAGACACCTCCCGTCACCGTATCCCGAAGAAGAAGACGCCGCCCTACCAAACCATCATCACCCACTTTGCCATCATCACCCACAATCTATAGACTCTAATCCATCCCTCCTAACTTTTTTTTTTTTTTTTTTTTTCATAAATGCTATCTTCATAGGTCCTCTCACTTATCAACGCGATAATGAGGACCCATCTTCTCTTCCCTTCTATCCGCACATGATCAAGAGGATTCACCTTTGATTAATGTTGTTGAATGCCGATGATGACTCCATCCTCACTTACCTCGCGCGATGATTCTTATATTCAACGAGCCTTACCATCTCAAACCCAAACCATGCCGAACGAATCTACTATAGAAATCAACATCCACACGGAGGAGGATCTCACATTGTGAAGATTGACAATCCCTTAACACATCGTAACAAGCCGCCTTTACTACCTTTCTCCGTGCTCGCAACCAAGCTTTCGCATGGTCTTACGCCGACATGCCAGAATTGATCCTACCATCGCCGTCCATAACATCACCCTAAACCCCGATTCCAAACCAATAAAAACAGTAAATTGAGAAAATGCATCCACGCATTGCTTCTTGGTCAAAGAGGAGCTCCAACGACTCCTTTCTCGCTTCCTTCATCTTGCCTATCGACTATCCTCAATGGATTTCTAACATCGCACTGGCTACTAAAGCGACAGGGGGACTTCTGATATGCACGATTTCCGGATCTTAACTCGCTTGCCCTAAGGATGACTTCCCTTTACCTAGCATTGACCAACTTGTTGATCTAATCGCAGGTCATGAGATGCTCTCTCTCATGGATGGCTTTTCAGATACAACCAAATTTTGGTCGCCTCGCCGATCAACACAAAACTACGCTTTCATAACTCCTCGGGAACCTTCGTTATCGTGTCATGCCATTTGGCCTTAAGAATGCCGGCTACCTATCACGGCTATGACCTACATTTTTCATGACATTATGCACACTATCCTCAAGATTATGTCGACGATCTTCTCGGCAAGTCTAAACATCGTAGTGAACATCTCGATGTTTTAACCATTATTTTTGATCGCTGCTATAATATTCTCGTCCGCCTTCAACCAAAGAAATGTGTCTTTGTGTTCTTTCGGGAAAACTTCTTGGCTTTATCGCCTCTTTTCATGTGGCATTGAGGTCGATCCATCTAAAGTCAAAGCTATCCTAGAAATGCCCCCACCCAAAAATCTCAAACAATTGCGTAGTTTACAAGGTAAGCTCCAATCTATCCGACGTTTCATCTCCCAACTTTCAGATCGATGTCAACCTTTCCATCACCTCCTTAAAAAGGATATTGCATTCCAATGGAGCGAAGAATGTCACCAAGCCTTCGAAGCTCTCAAATCCTATCTCTTGCAGCCACCCGTGCTTATCCCACCCCAAGACGACCGCCCTTTCTACCTTTACCTTTCCGCCACCGACCACGCTATAGGAGCCATGCTTGCACATCGTGACTCTGAGAATCGCGAACAAGCCGTTTATTATATAAGTCGTACTTTGGTGGACTATGAGACTAGGTACACACATATAGAAAAGTTATGCCTAGCCCTATCATTCGTGGCCACCAAACTCCGACACTACCTTCTAAATCACAAGACTTTCGCCATCACCAATACAGCACTCCCATCCATTACATGTATGCCAAACCTCATCTCAACCAACGATTGCTGATGGCTCATGCTTCTCGCCGACTCTCGACCTTGAGTTTGTCCACCGTAAATCAATCAAAGGACAAACCATCGCAGACCAACTTGCATGGAAGCTCCTTTACCTCGGGAACAATTTACCAATTTCACATTTCCCGACGAACTCATCGCTACTCTTTCCCTCACGGAGGAGTCGTACTCAATGACCCTCTTCTTCGATGGATCTAAATGCCATCGCGGGCGGAGGAGCCGGCGTTGTTCTTATTCCTCTCGACGCTGAGCCTATGCCTCTTTCATTCCGACTCGATTTCCTCGCACTAATAATACAAATGGAATACGAGGCCCTTGTTCGGGTCTCCAAGTCACGCTACACTTAGGTATCAAATCTATCAACATTTTTGGTGACTCTCAATCGTAGTCAATCAAGCTATGGGCGTCTACCAATGCAAAAATGAGGAACTTCAAAATACAAACACTACGTGATTCACTTCTAGCCTTATTTACTCACTATTCTATACAAACCATTCCACGCTCCACTAACAAATTTGCGGACACTATGGCTTGCCTAGCCTCGCAAATTCCCGCCGCACCAACCGACTCAATTATTCGTCAGTGGTCCAACAACTTTTTGCCCCATCCTATTCAACCCCGGTAGTTTGTATGATAAATACCGTGTCTACTAGTTCACAGATACCCGGTACCACCAATTTCACGACTACCTTACAATCTCTCGTCCTCCCACCGACCTTACTAGTAAGGCAAACGTGCTTTTCTTAAAAGTGTTTCACGTTATGTTGTCATGGGGGACTCTCTATAAACGTGGCTTTGATGGCATCCTCCTTCGCTGCCTAATCAAGCGCGAGGCCACTCATACCATCCAACAGTCCATGACGGTATTTGTGGTGGACATTTTAGCGCCTTGCTGCGGCCAAACGAATCCTTCGCCTTGGTTATTATTGGCCTACTCAATAACGATCGCTACGAATATGTTAAGCGTTGTGTTATGTGTCAAAGAACATGCCAACCTTCAACATACTCCTAGCCACCCGCTTCCAGTGTCGCCGAGATCTTTGCCCTTCTCACAATGGGGTTTAGACCTTATTGGTGAGATTCACCCGACCTTCTTCACAACGCCACCGCTGGATAATCACAAACACCGAATATTACACAAAATGGGTGGAGGCTATTCCACTCATTTCAATCAAAAAGAAAAATTGTCGAGTTCATTAACCACCACATTATCTCGCTTGGTGTTCCTCATCGCCCGATAATGATAATGGAAAATCTTTCAAAAACAAGTTGTTGCAAGACCTTTGACAACTTTGGTATCAAACTTAGCTTCTCATCACCCTACTATCCACAAGCCAATGGGCAAGCCGAGTCCTCTAATAAAACACTAACCAAAATCCTCATGAAAGTTGTCAATGAATCCGAAGAAATTGGCACGATCACATTCCCTTTGCCCTTTGGGCTTATCGTACTAGCATTCGTACTCTACTAATGCCACACCTTTTTCTTTTTGTATACGGTACCGAGGCTGTTTTGCCTCTCGAAATACAAATACCTCTCCTTAGAATATCTCTTCAGATATTCTCACCAACGATGATTTCCGCCAAGAGCGCGTTAGCCCAATTGAGCTTCTTGACGAACGCCGCCTTACACACTTTGATCACCTTCAAATCTATCAAAAACGCATTAAACGTGCTTATGATAAGCGACTTCATGAGCGTACCTTTTTAAGGTTGGTGATCTTGTCCTCAAAGAGAATCAACATGTAACCAAACTAGAAAAGAGCAAACGTGGAAAATTTGCTCCCAATCGATTGGGCCTTATATAATCACTCACACCTATGGATCTCGGTACATTATCGCTTAGCTTCGCTTAATGGTAAACTCCGAGCTCTCGAACCCCTTAATGCCTCGTGCATCTTCGACCATTCTACTGTTGAAATTAGTGTTATATCACTTCTTATCTACCCCGCTCGTCCCTTGAGCTCACTTACCACTACATACACTCGCTTTCCTACACCTCATAATAACAATCAAGCTCACATAGTTTGATTCTCACCTCCTCGATGATGCCTTCCTTTTAGTCTAGTCCATGACTTCAAAGTATTAAAATAAGCCGTATTCTTATGGGATTTTCTTGAGTCAAACTTCCTACTAAACTAGATGCTTCACGCCAAAAGAACATCTAGTCATCTAAATTAAATATAGACTCGCTCCTCGAAGGACAAATATATGCCAAACTATTGCTGCATTATATATAGATCGCTTCCCCGAAGGACAAATGCTATGCATTAAAATCATATTCTACTACTATAAATAGATCGCTTCCTCGAAGGACAAATTATACACAAATAGCCTTTTATCGAAGCTTCTCGCATTGATCAGCTTCAGAAGACCTCAAGAATAATACAATCAATATCCTCAGTAGACTTCCCGCATCGATCACCTACATTCAATAAAATAAAAGCCTCATTCAAAAGAACTTTTGAGTCATGGACTTGTCTATTTAGGGTAGGTTCTCTTTCGTCGTAACACTCACTTTGTAATAAGTTCTCCGCACTCAGCTATATCATCCACCTCACCTCACCATTTGTTTCAACTCAAGGGACGTAATGTACACCGATATATCATGTGATCACACAACTCTTTTCACCTATTGACTTCTCGCCTATGCACGGTACCTAGGGCTCCAAGCTCGCTTCTACGTGGTGTGGTTTGTTTAGCTCTTTTCATCTACGAGCACTCTTTTTCCGCTTTGCCTCGCATCTAGGATTGTGTGTTGACTTAATCAGACACGATTCCCTACTACTTGGGTAGGCTAACTTTCGCTTCCTTATACCTTTTACAACATCACCAATTCATTACCAACACCATCAACCTTACCTTTACTAATCTTAATATTTTTACCAACCAACCAATTGCCTAAACCATACCAAATTGCTCGACTTCGCCTCCCCCGATCCTAAGGGAGAACTACATCGGCCCGAGGCCCTCCTTGCTTTGTGCAAAGGGCTATGTAGGCAGACTTCTGAGACATGGGGTCTCCCAAGGTTAGCTCGACCATCCCCTACCATAACCTATCATGTGTGGTAAATATAAATATTTTTGTGTATTTCTATTTAATCACATTCCTCTTTATCCTTTTTCAAAACACCGAAAGTCAAAACGAAAACATTCTTATTATTATAACTCAAATCAACATACATATCTCGCTTTTATTTAGATGTTAAACAAATACATCTTCTCTATCATCGACACGCAGTCGGTACTTTATTTATTCTTATACCTTGCTAACATTTACTCGCACTTCTCACGCCTCATCCCGAACTAGGTGATGATCGTGATCGCCGACCCTCTCGCCGGCCTCTCTGTCCTCAAAGGTACCACGGCTATTGGTACCGCCACCGATCTCGCCAATCTCTCCCGTAACATATGAATACGCCTCTCGCATGGAGGACTCCAGCCTCTAGTCTCTCCGCCCGTGACTCCGCAACCACTAACAATCCTCTTGTCTCATTCACTCGCGCTTTGAGCTGCTGAACCAAACGCCGCAGATCCTCTCTCGCTGTAATCACCGCTATGTCGTGGCGCTCACGTACACCTCGCAGCTCGCTACCCACCATAATCTATAGGCCTCTGCTGCTCGCATCCATTACCCCGCGATCGGCCGCTACTCTCTTCAGCCCTTCTCGAGGTGTTGGCCGGGAGGTGAGAATGCCGCCTCGCGATCGATCCTCATATATGGTCTATAAGCCAGGGGTATATCCTGCACAAATCCAAATTGTCGCCGCACGCGATCTATAGGAATCCTCTCATATTCACCTGGCCTAGTGCCCCGCGATCCACCTCATTCGCTCTACACCCTTAACTCTCGCCTATGCTCTCTCGCTACCATATAGTTCCCGTAAGGCCTCCAACAGATATCCGCAACCGCTCACTCTCTCCCATACCTCCTCGTAATACTCAATGTCACCCATCACGGCCTCGAGATCTCGCCTCTGTTCTGCTCCGACCCATCGCTCAATCCCAACCTCTCGTACTCCGGCCTCTCCCGCTCGAGGGATTGGCCTATTGGTCGCACACAAACAATGTGCTCATAGGCCCAACAAAGGTAATAAGTATGAACAATCCAAATATCCCCGTGATTTCACCTACAAGCCCATAAACCCCTCGTATAGCTCCGCCAAATATGCAGTGCCCATGCAAACGTAACGCCTTTCTACCATCTCCCGTATAACACACATCAATGCCTTTGAAATCTTCCTCCTTCGCCTCTGTAATGCATAATACCCTACCGCTATCATTAATATCACCGCTAACCTTGTCTCCTCGTGGTGTGCCGCATACATTACCCCATACGTAAAGGATAAACCTCGCTGTGTCAAATCTCGTGCGTATGGACCAAATACTGCTGTTATCGCTCCCCGTGCCGCGCTAGGTAGTGCCTGATATACTGGTTCTCCTGTAATAGGGAGTCTCAAAATCTGAAACACATCTTCCAATGTTACCGCTATCTCCCCGCTGGGCAGATAAAAAGGTATTTGTCTCGGGATTCCATCTCTCAATCAATGCCTGCAACATAGCATGGTTCCGTGCAATTCGTGAATAATAGCGGATTCCACTTAACCCCAAACGATTTATCAATGTCCATTCAGCTGGTGTTACATCCGCTCGGATTCGTGACAACAGCGCTGGCACACTATCATTCATCCTCAACCCTGCCTCTGCCTGCATACACCAAAACAACAAACAACCATTCAATCCGCCACAGGTTTTTCAAACATTCTCGAAATTCTCTCCAAGAATCGTATCGGATTATACATAACCGAGATCGGTTGAGAACCGATACCGGTTATCCTAACCGCTACCGGCCACCGCAATTACATACATCTTGCCTAAAACAACCACCTACGACAATAAATTGCTCGCTTATTCCTCTCTCGTATACACATGCATATACCCGAAACCCTTGATTACCTACCACGTAACACTTACCTCACCTATAACTCTTGCTATCATGTTTTCTTCTTCATATCTACCCACTTAATCTCTCTTATTCATAAACATGCAAAAATCAAATCACAACCAAAACATTTACCTCTCGGGGTCAGCAGAGCTTGAGGTGGCCCTTGTCTTCCTCTCTGTCCCCGCCTCGCTGGATGTTTCTCCTCGTCCCGCCATTATCACCACTCTTTTCAAATTCACCTTTCTACTTTCTCGAATCTCCGATCGCATTCACCTTCCTGCCTCTTTTCTTATCACCCAAATCTCTCATACAAATTCCTCTCTCTTTCTCCTTATCACTCAAATCTCTCATGCAAATACCTGCCTCACTGCCAAAAGCGCCGCGCTCACGTATTTAACCTCTCGCATGGCTCTAAAATTAAAACTTAAGTCACCACCCTAGCTTTTCTATTTTTAGAAAAGCTCATACCTAAATAACCGATATCGGCACTTAACCGATATCGGCCTATCACCTACCGATATCGGTTCCTTAACCGATATCGGTTACACACCTATCTTTTCTCAACAAATGCTTTTTTCTTCATTTCTCACCTAAATTTTTGTCGCGCCCGCCTCTTTTCCTGCATAAACAACACAATTTACCACATTTGTTCATCCACCACATATAGCATTACACTTTCATTAACATCATTTATTTTATACAAATACACAAACCATCAACTACGGATATCAAGAAACTATCAATCTATACATCATTTGGATCCAACTCATCAGTTACATATATCACAATGTCACAAAACCAACAATTCATCACATAACCTGTCATTCATATATACGTGCAAAAACAAAAACATCAACATCATCCATCTATCAACATGTCAACTAAAACTTATCATACATTATATATTACCAACCATTAACAAAATATTTAAACACATTTTGAACACTGCATGTGAATCAAAACATCGTCTCTATATATATACAAATTTTCAAAAATACAATGTGCCCTACATCGGGCCTCTCGTGATCTCATAATTCACCAAAGCCGCACGCAGCCGCAATAATCGCAAAAATCTCGACTCGCTCGCAGCCGTCCTCGTATCAAAATAGATATATACTGCTCGCAGCAGCCGGATCCACTATACAACCCCTACTCGCTCGCAGCCGTATACAATAAATGAATAAATGAATACATGAATAATACATAGGCACGCAGCCTCTATCAATACACCTGGCCGCAGACCGGTGCCCATCTATCAATACACCATGTCCGGGATCTCTCGCCTCTCCCACCGCCCTCGCACCTCTCCCCGCCGGTCCCCGTGGTGCCTCTCGCCCCGCCTCGTGACGGACCCACTACCCGTGGGCCGCACCTCCCGAGACCTCTGGCCCGAGAGGTCTCGCCTCTATGTGCCGCATAGGGCTCGATAATCAGCCCCGGTGCACTATCAAGAATATCCCGATAGTATCGGCCTCCGCCTAGCCTCCATGTAACGCTCTCGAGCCACCGTAGGTACTGGGCCGGGTCCTCGACACCTACTACCAATGCCCCCCGTGCTCGTGCTGTGCTGTGGTGGTGCTGTGGCCGTGGTACTGCACTGCACTGCACTCGTGCTCGGGCCGGGCTGTACGCCGCCGGTGGTGGTGCTGCACTGTGCCGCCGCCTCTGTACTCGCACTCGCACTGTGGCCGTGGTGCCGGTGGTGGTGCCGCCGTGCTCGTGCTCGAGCTCGAGCTCGCTACGCCCTCGTAAGACACCTATTCGTGCTCTCGCTGCTGCAGCAGCTGCCCCCCGTAAGAGCCGCACTCGACCCCGAGCTGATCTCTCTCTATCACTGCAGCCTAAGTCTCGGGCCGTGCAGCGTACTATCTCGGCTGCTTCTCTCGCCTGCACCCACCACACCTCGTATGCTCCCGCGCACCCAAAGATCATCTACACCTCACCGCCGCCTCTCTCGCTACCCAACTGATCCAAAGGCTGTGGTGCAGCAAGTGGGGGCCTCTACATCATCTCTCCTATACCGAGGAACGGGAGGTGGCTCGCCCTGCCGCAGCCCCATCTCGCCTCGCTGCACTTCTCTCTGGGGTATCCGCCATACTCTCCCGGCCTCCGCCCCGCTATCCGTAATGTGTACTGATTAGGCGCAACTCGTAAGCGGCTCTCTCGCTGATGGTGACCTCTGTAGGGTCTCCATACAATGTCTACTGCTGTAAGGCCCTCTAGCAAATGTCTATAGTATGCCACATCCCGACTCGCCATAATCGCCGGGTCGCCCACGACCCCCAACCACCTCTCGAAAGCCATATCGGTATATGACCTGTGGCCCTGGCTGCTGGGGTAACCCTACTGGCCTGATGCATACGATGTGCTCGTATGCCCAACAATGCAACAAAAATGTAGAACAAATACCAAATCGCCTCCTCCGGCGATAGCCCCATAGCTCCTCAGATAATTACACTGTATATACCGGTGCCTGTGCGTAATGTGTGCTCCTCCACCATCTCCAAGCAGCACTCCCATCAATGCTCGTGGGAAGCGGCCTCCCCTCGAGTCCGGGAGGGCGAAGCAGTGATCCCAACCATCATCAACACAAATCGCCGTGTCTCGTGTCGATGCGCACGGTACATGTCACCGTACCCGATACTCGCGCTATGGTAGGTCAAGAGCACGCGCCGCATCCCCAAAACTCGCAGATGCCGTCCATGGCAGCTTCGACCTACCTCGAAGACTCGCTTCCTCGATAGGTAAATCAAGGATGCGATACACATCCTCCAATGTGACGGTCATCTCCCGGGGCCGGGAGATGGAACACATTGGTCGCCGGATCCCATCTCTCGATGAGGGCGACCATCGCCGTGATCTCTCTCTATCGCTTCGCACTGACTCCACCGAGTCCCACTCGCGCATGATGGCCCAATGAGCCGCAGAGATACGTGTGGCCTCATCCGCACCAACAAATGGGGCATCCTATCCCGCATCGCAATCGCCGACGACGTGCCTCGCAAAACCAACCCACATCCTTAGACCTACTTTTTATTACAACATCTACTTTATCATCTAAACACCCTTTTTTATCCCCCCGACCATACCCCCCTCTCTCTACCACCCCTCTAGAACCTACCACCCTAAAACCCAAAACCATCCCACCCAAAACCAACAAAAACAAAACCCAAACAAAACCAAACCCAACCCCAACCCAACAACCCAAAACCCAACCCCACCCCCAACCCAACCCCAACCCACACCCAAACCCCAAAACCCAACCCAAAACCAAACCCTTCCACAACCCAACCCAACCCCTCCCAACCCACCACCAAACCCAACAACAACCCAACCCAACCCAACCCAACCCAACCCAACACCACCCAAACCCAACCCAACCCCAAAACCCAACCCCACACCAAACCCAACCCACCCCAAAACCCAAACCCAACCAAACCCAACCCAAACCCTCACCCAACCCCAACCCCAACCCAAACCCACCCAACCCAACCCAAACCCCACCCAACCCAACCCCCACCCACCCACAACCAAAACAACCCCAAAACCCAAAACCCAACAAGCCACCGACGCCGGCCGATACATGACCGACGCCGGTCACCAACAACACTCCCTTTCCCTAAAATTGTGCGACTGATGCCGGTCGCTTAGTGACCGACATCGGTCACTGTCTTCTCCCGGAGCCGAACCCCCGCGCGGCCCCCAAAACCCATTTTTTACCTATTTCTACCCATCTACCCACCCAAATACCCTAAAAACTTACCCACCTACCCACCTTAGCCTATCTAGCCTATCTACCCTCTCCCTTTTTCAAATCATTTCCATTTTCTCATTATTTCCTAAAAAAGGTTAATTCCTACCCAAACCCCCAATTTAGCATAATACAACCAAATCACCAAATTAAAGAGTTTCGAATCTACCCGAACGACGACACGTCGTCGTGGTGGGATGGGTGGTGGCGGTCCACCGGTCCAGCCCTCCAGCCTCCTCCTCCCGCTGTGCTATGGCTCCAATCCCGATCCGCTGGGTCCCCGCCAATCAATCGCCGCCTCCTCCTTAATCGGGCCCACTATCAACTCTCTCCGCCAATACAATAGCTCCACCTCACTCAATCAAGCCTCTAATCCCAACTCTCCACGCCGATAAGTCGATTTGGTTTGCAAAAAATAAAAAAGTGACAATGACAAGCCGTATTTTTCTTTTTATAGGTTTTTCGCCTTTCACCGATATCGGTTTCATTTTTGCCCTAAGGAACCGGTATCGGCCCTTAACCGATATCGGCCATGCAGAATCGACATCGGTTCTCTACCCAACTTTCACCCCATTCTTTGCCCTTATTTACCTTTGCCTCTTTTTTCACCAATATCGCCTCTATCCACCTTTGCCGCACACCATTTGTTCACTTGTCCACCCTAAGGCCTCAACCTACCTATTCGCCCGACCTAAGGCCTCAACCTACCTATTCGGCCCGACCCAAGGCCTCAACCTACCTATTCGCCCGACCTAAGGCCTCAACCTACCTATTCGGCCCGACCCAAGGCCTCAACCTACCTATTCGCCCGACCCAAGGCCTCAACCTACCTATTTGCCCGACCCAAGGCCTCAACCTACCATTCGCCCGACCCAAGGCCTCAACCTACCCATTCGCCCGACCCAAGGCCTCAACCTACCCATTCGGCCCGACCCAAGGCCTCAACCTACCATTCGGCCCGACCCAAGGCCTCGACCCAAGGCCTCAACCTACCCGACCATTTGGCCCGACCCAAGGCCTCAACCTACCTATTCAACCTACCTTTGGCCCGACCCAAGGCCTCAACCTACCATTTGGCCCGACCCAAGGCCTCACCTACCATTCGCCCGACCTAAGGCCCAACCTATTCGGCCCGACCCAAGGCCTCGCCTACCCATTCGGCCCGACCCAAGGCCTCAACCTACCTACCCATTAAGGCCTCATAAGGCCTCCCGACCCAAGGCCTCCGCCTCCCCCCGACCCAAGGCCTCGCCCCTAACCAATTTGGCCCGACCCAAGGCCTCACTCTACCCTTATGACCCGACCCAAGGCCACCGCCCAACCACTTGGCCCGACCCAAGGCCGTATCACTTCAATACCATACCCACAATCAACGCTTTATTTTATCCATCCATCATGTACCTTTTGTTCAATCGAGCTCACCTGCTCGTGTTTTAGCATGATTAGGGTCCTCGACTTGATCCGTCGACCAACTTTGCCTCCTAGACCTAGACCGTGACGCTTATCTCAACCAAACCAACCATTCGCACCGCCGAACATGCCTAAACGCTCCTGCACTCACCGTTATATACCCCGAGCTACTTCCTATGCCTTGATACCAGTGATTATATCACCCTTGTTTGGATAAACTATCGACCTTTGCCTACACATTGCTGGTTTGCTTGCCAAATCATGTACCTCGTCGTACTATTGCATTTCAACATGCGTCCGCTTCCTCGACCTACCCCACCACCTTACCATCCTCTCTACAACATGTACCCTTTATCAACCCTATCCCCGATTTCCCGCTCACTCAATCGGCGATAGATTTGAGGGGGATTACCTATATCTTTAACATGAGAAACCACTTCATATTATTGTCCGCGCAGCCTTTACGTAACAAGCTACACGACAATAAGGGGCTAATGTAGACACCAAATTTGTGTCTTACGACCCTCAGACCCGCATCCCATTTCGCAACCTAACCTCATCACCTAAACCTTACACAATTATTTATTAATTACCTTATAATTGATAAATCCACATCACCTTACCCGCCACCTCACTTTGCCACCTCATCATGACCTAGCCTAGCCCTAACCCTAAACTAACCTAATTAAGACCCATGACTTGGTCTAGACTCACATCCATAACTAATGCCTCCTTACTCGCACCCAAAGCCGACCTTCTAGCCACTTGACCAAGCCCGCAACCGATCTCTCGGGAGAAAAGTAGGAAGGTGGGCTATTTTACTAAAAATAGCCTACTTTTTCCTTACCGATGCTTGGTTCCTACTGACCCGCCGCTTACGCAAACCGCCATCGGTGCCTCAAATGGGCTCCCAAACCAAAACAACGGATCGGAATTTCATTTTGGGATCACCAAAGGATTTCTGATCAATAGAGAGCATCGGGAGCGAGAAACAGAGTCCGATCTTCACTTGACAAGCAGAGACGAGTGAAAAACCGTAAGTGTTTACAACCAAGGAGATCAACTTGCATCTTCGCCAAAACCAAGAAGTCACATCTTGCATGTCCTCTCGTTATAACATTTCTTATGCTCTTGAATTTCACCTCCTAAATCCATGCTCAATCTACTACCCAACGTGTCATCAGATCTAACTCATTATTCTTTTTGCTTCTAATCATCCCATTTCCTAATATCATCCATAAACCAGCCTTACAAAACACCATAGCTACTAAGAAGATCCTAGAACCCACCGGTATCGGTTATCAAGAATCGCATCGGTTATCAAGAATCGCATCGCCCTCCGATCAAAACCAAAACCAGCCTTTTCCCTACCTACTTCAACGAAACAATTTAATTGATATTTTGCAGCCTTTTTGTGTTAATTCATATTAGCAGGGGAACTGACCACCTTCGAAAGGAAGTTTTATATTTCCTGGGCCCAAGGCAGTTTCCTCATTTATTGTTTAATCAAAATCTTGTGGTCTTGTGTTCTTATTTAGCAGTAGTCCTTCCAAGACAAAAAGGAGTTCTCCGCA